>JAXIVJ010016397.1:2500-28988 GCA_036785665.1 Chirona hameri | reverse complement strand
GCCTTCCCGGCCAGGAGGAACACACAACCTTTCTGGCGTGACGAAGCGGACCGCACCTGGTCGAGGCGGAGTTACGCCTCACGTGGCACGTGCCACGTAGGGACGCGTAGTTTACAGTTCGTGCATCGTGCTACCGAGCGGAGCACGAGGAGCACCACGAGGTATGCCGAGTCAACTAGGGCCTGAAGAAACGATCTGACCCTACCGGTAGACATATTGGGCCGGGAGAAACGCTTAGCAACTCGGTAGGAGGCGCAAGAACGCTCGGTTTCTGACCTAATAAGGCGTGTTGCTGAGTTGAGCAGGTTGTTGTTGCAATGTAGTCTGATCGACATAGACGAAGACATAGACATTGACATAGACATGTATTGTGAGACATTTCACGATACACTCGGGGCTATCACCGTCTCACATTAAATGCTCATCAGAAATAATAATGGAAATAATAATAGGAATGTTTGTTTGGCTCATAGAGGCTCTCTTGATCAATGTGAAGTATCATCTCCATACAATTTGTCACAGGGTGAAGATATATAAGCCACCTTCAAATGGACAATACATTGTTTCATGAAAGAAACTAAATGCTTACCTTGAGAAGCTGGTACAATCAATAAAGACAACATTCTTGTGTGGTGACTGAACATCGATCTGTTTGCATTGGAAACTGATAGCCATTGTCAGGATTTCTTCAATACTATTACATCATTTGGTTATTGGCCCACAATATCTAAAACAACACGTGCATCTGATAACAAGTTTGTCACTATTGGATAATATATTTTGCAACAACATTGAGTTTTGTATGTAAATCGGGGATCATTTATGAGATTCTTCCGATCATTTTCCTATATTTTGCATCTTGCATTTTCCAGGTTATCCAGAGAAACAAGAATGAGCATACTGTTTTTGATTTATAAAAAAAGTGTATGAGTTATATGAGTATATTAATGAACAGTTACAACATTTTTCTTCTCTAACATAATGATCCACAAACAGCTTGCAGCACAATTATTGGTGTTTAATCACAAGGGAGATAGATAAATACAGCATCAAATCAAACATACACGTAGAACCGCACCATGAGAGTTATGGATTATTCCAGCCATACTGCCTCCATCAACAGAAGGCAGTCTTTTTGTAGAAAAAAAACAACCAGTCAAAACAACCACATATATAATTTATATAGGAATTGCTTAAATGATGTTATTCGTAATGCAAAAAGAGGTTACACACAAAACCAGCTTGAAGTAAATAAAACAAACTAAGCAAATTTGGAAACTGTTAAATGAAGCTATAGGGGTTGGTAATCAAGAAAATAAATAATTTAACTGACACGGATTTGAAAGCAAATATTGAGTGCACCTCAAACAAGAAGAAATAGCTGAATCATTCAATCAATTTTCATATCAATAGGTAGTAACCTCCAACAGGAAATATAACCTCCAACAGGAAATACCTCCTAGTGATTTAGATCCCCTCCAGTACATTTTTGCTCAACCCGAACATGTTTTGGATGTAATTAGTAATACTAATGCTGATGAACTGAGTGAAATAATATAGAATATAAAGAATGTAGGTGCTGGCATAGATGGAATAAATGCTTTCATATTTAAACAAGCATTTTCAAAAATATTAAATGAATTAGTACATTTTGTAAATGTTTAATTTGGGTTAGGGGGCAACAGGGGGGCAAAAACTACAAATTGTAGTGGTATTTTTGATCCAACATAGCTTTCATGTTTATCGACCGATTTTAACACAACTAATAGGAATCGATTAGATTTAATTGGAAATTGATATATGACGGTGACGTTTGAAATTAAAAAATCATAGGCGTGTGCAGGTCACTCAATATGGGGGTGAAGTAAATGCGTAATAAAACAATTTTTTGATGTTGTTTTCTTGATAAATGAAATGGTATGTGATTGAGACATTAGAAAACAGTTATAAATCATATTTTTTTTGCCATAGGCGGTACCAGGTTAGTGAAAAAGGGGGGTAAAATTGGGAAAAAATACTAACCGCAGACAAGTTGCTACCCAACACTATAAATATGTTACTGATCGTAGATAGTTCCTTTTTGCATGTTGTACTTCATCATAGGCGTATTCAGGATCCAAACTGGGGCGGTGCAAGACCTTTTGATAAGTATATTATCCGCTATTATGATACTAACTAGTCAACAGTGACTATTTCACTTACAACTTCAATTAACATTGCTTACCCCCTTTTTACCCTACCTGGACTCGCCTATTATCTTATAATCGTTCGTAGAGTAGACTGTGGTGCATGTTTCATCCGAAAACTGCAGTATGTTATGTCATTGTACGGTGTCATTGCCTCTTAGTTTCCTTGCAATAATATGACCCCCTTTCTTCCATTCCTGAGCGCGCCTCTGCAAAAAAATGACTTTATTCCCTTTTCTGGTCCCATATGTGCATATATAATTATAAGTTAAACGTATATTGCGCCGTTATCGCTGGCATATCGTCATCACCATGCCAGTCACCCCCCTTTTCATGTTCCTGAACACGCCCCTCAAACTCTATATGTAATAAATTATGCAAATAATGGAAGCAGAAGCTATCTTTTACATCTTGATAGCTATAAATGCCCCTTACATTGCTCTATTGGCTTACCGCCAAGCAATGAATACTTCCTGGAACCCACCCCCCCCCCCCCCCCCCCTTTCAAGCCCCTGAAACCGCCTCTGCCATGCAATTTGTATGATATTTCATTAACATCAACTAATTTGCACTTGTTGCATTCACCGTAAGCCGATGTAACTCCTTCATACTTGATGCAGTTAGGAAGAAACCGTGAAGATCGCATTTCCGTATTATCGCCAAATGTCGCCTCCGAACCCACCCAAAACTGTGCCCTGGAACCGCCTCTGTTCAGGTTAAGAACTCAAAATTATGACTCCAAATGCGGAGTTCAATTCTATGAAAAGTCCCAAAATTGCATGGGCCTGCTCCCAGCCGTTCTGGAGATATCTGCGAAAAACATGAGGGGGGGGGGAATCCACCCCCTGTTACAAATAGGGTTAAGGGGTAAAACAAAATACATTTGAGAGAACCATTTTAAAGAGAATGCCAATTTGTATCTTTGGTGAATTGCGTTTGCAATTTTCTTCAAAACTCTGTTTTCTACGATTTTTCCAATATTTGTCGTTTTCCCACCAACATGACGTCATCAAAACATGATAATTTGTATTTTGTTTTATTTTTTATAAATTTAGTCCGAATGTTTTTGTATGGATGGATTTCCGAGGTCAGGACCCACGCTAAGCAGAGCTTGTTGCGCAGGTCCTGACCTCACCACCCGATCGCGCAATTCCTGTTGGCCGGCAGAATTTAGAGACGAAAGTTTTACGTGCCCGACATACCTGGACACGGTCCGCCCCGCTCACTGACGTCACCTGACCTTGAGTGCGACCGCTGCCACCGGCCGCAGGCCACCCCAGTCAGGAGCAAATAGCGAGCGCCGAAGCGACTCGAACTCGGGCTGCCACTACCGGGATAGGTCAGAAGTCCATCGTTCTACCACTGAGCTACAGGAGCGGATAATATCCCAAAGAACTTCACAAATTTTGATTAAATTTTCACAGCATGCGAATAATTGTTGTTAACTCAGCTACGGAAAATTTCAGCAAGATGCTCCGTATGTGTACAAACTTATTCAAGAAAAACCTCAGGAGGGGGGGGGGGGGCTGTCAGCTCCTCCCCTCGTAGGGCGAGGGTTAAGGTGGTCCGATTTGCGTTTTTCTTCTTCTTAGAATGCTAAGTCTCACCCCGAGGTCACAATCCCCCTATCTGATGCATTTTGGGACGGTGATCACGATGAAAACGTCAAAATTGAGAAATTCGAGAAATAAAATCGATGACGAACTGGACTTGAAGATTTTGCACCGGCAATTTCTGCACATTTTGACCTCTCGTAAGCGCAATAACTCAAATCCATGCTAAAATGTATCATAGATGGAGAAAAAATTATTTTCGTACCATTTGTTACCAATTTTCCTTACCTTAGCTCAAGCACCTGCACAACAATCACCTTCACCAATAACATAACGGATGTTTTAGTAGTTCACCGAATCGCTCAATAGATGGTGTTGTTCGCAAGTGGTACAACTTCGCTAAAATCTCTGCGCCTGGTCCTCATATTTGAATACAAGAGTATTGCGAGAAAGACTTAAATAAAAATGGCAAAAAAATATGATAATACAAAAATAAAAAAGTATGCAGAAATCGCCTCGGTGCAAAATGTTTAAGCCCAGTTCGCTATCTATTTTGTCTCTCTCGAATTTCTCAATTTTGATGTTTTCATCGTGATCTGCGTCCCAAAATGCATCAGATAGGGGGGGGGTGAGACCTGACATTCTAAGAAGAAAAACGCAAACCGGACCACCATAATATATCTCCTCTGAGGCTTTGGCACCAGTACTGTGATTCGACCTGACTGTACTGTTACCATGCCCCACCTACCTGCATGCCGCATGTGTACATACGTGTACAGTGTCACTGTCGTGTAATTGATGAGTGGGAGTATGCGCAGTACATTTGTTGAGCGCATGTGTTTTCAATGACTACACGTTTATTGAGTGGAAAAGTATCCATTGGGGCTCGACTGTTGGTCCCGTACGTGCCATTCTAGGACCGGAGGCACTCAGGCACCATGGTTGTTTCCGACACGGCTCCTTATAAGGACACGGGTATACCAGGAGTCGGTGGTCGGCTTAGAATGAATGGTACGGCCAGTACACAACACTAGATAAGGTCAGCTGTAGATAAGGAGTTTGATGATAACCAGTCTGGTTAGAGGATAGATAATGTATTCTCTTACTTTGCTATATCAGATGCCACGGCGTAGAACACCTCCATCAGCCAGTTCCAGTGTTTCGGGCTTAGGCAGTCCATATCAGTTAGTTTTATATTTTTCGAAGTTTTCAAGAGTATTAAGGTGTAAAAACAAATATGTCCCTGGTATACCAGTAACAAACAGAGTATGACCCTAGCCTTACTTAGTCCATATCAGGTAAAGCTGCCCTCGCTGACGACAGATGGTTCAACACCTCTCTCCATATTGATTCTGCGTGCCTGTCCGGAGAGGTTTCTGGTCCCCTTCTTGACCTGCAAAAAAGGCATTAGGCGATTGTTACTAAAAACAATCATGCAAACGATACATCTACTAATTACTGATTCACATTTCACCAAGCCTTTGGACAGGTGTTCTATCTGAGATCTGGGTGCAAAAAAACACAGCTGGCAATCTCATGTGTCTATTAACCTCTCTTCAAAATATATTTAATGCATAGTTGCAGAAAGCTTCAGGTTAGTCAGGTGGCACAACAAAGGTCAGCGAATAGCATATGGAAAACTGGTCAGTGGTCACAGTGACATCATGCAGTGAAAACATAAGTACAATCGTTCCCCAAAATTATGTTACTGGTACAATCAACATAAAATTATAATAAACAAACAATTCACATACAAACTTATGAAGGAACAGCAGGTATATACATTTGTCATGCATGGCCTGGCTATATATACCACATAACAAACCAGCAGTGTTGAAAAAGAACAGATCCCTGGTATGCCAGTATGGATATATTGTACCTTTTAGTAAACATGATATCACTGAAATTGTCTTCTACTGTGGCTGCCAATTGACTCCAGCATCTGTGTCATGTGTGTTCATCTGGTTGCACTGCATTATAACCAGAACAAATGCTTCACTCCACACTTCTCTTCACACATACCTGCAGCTTGCAGTGCACCAGACAGGATGTCTTGAGAGTCACCAGCAGTTGCATGGTATGTGCAATGCACATATTTGTGCCTTAAGTATTGTAAATAGTCAAACACACATTTTAAAACAGTCATTATTTGTTTTTGCTAGATCACTGATAAAACTTTTTACTCCCCCAAGGGAGTTGGTTGGGATTTGTATATTTGGCCACCCCCACTCCATAGCTACTCCGGTTATACACCAGAATTGCTCCCCCATTAATCCCAAGTAACTCCCCCATTAATCCCAAGTAACTCCCCCATTTCCTCAATAACTCCGAGGTTACTCCTCCTAGATATTCTTATCTTACTCCATGAGAGCTCTATACTTATTCCCCTAGTTACACCAATGCTACTCCGTTACTTCGTTAACTCTTGGGTTATTCCCCCTAGATACTCCGCACATACTCCGAAGTTACTCTTGGGTTACTCCCCATACTGAGATAATTGTTTACTCCCTCGGGGAAGTATGTTGGGATTTGTATATTTGTCCACCCCCTTACTCCATAGCTACTTCCGTTATACACCTGAATTACTCCCCCATTAATCCCAAGTTTCTCCCCCAATTCCACCGTAACTCCGAGGTTACTCCCCCTAGATACTCCGTACATACTCTGTCGGTACACCCATGTAATGCCCCCTCGTTACGCCGAATGTACTCCGTCCGACACGATTAGTGTTAAAATCCAGTGACAGGCAAAAAACGTATATTGCAAATTAACTCGCACAGACAAACATAATTCACATGAACAATAAATGTCGAGCGATCTGTCTTGCTGACGGCGGTGTCTCGCCTACAAAAGGTGAAAAAACGTGTACAAAAAGATATATCGCAAGTTATCTTGCACAAGAACGAACAAAACGTGACTGATAAGTGACGAGCCTAACTCGCCGACGGCGGCTCCTCCAAATGGTGCAAACGTATGAACAGCACAACACCAATGAACATCGCATCACGCATCACGCATGAACCCGACACATCTTACGGGCTTCCGCCGGTGAGTTCCTGTATCACATATTTTGTCTGTGAGTTTGGCCGCGTTTCTGGGAAAATTTTGTACACATATCAACACAATACCCACATCTGGGTCTTCACCGTCGACGTCTTTTGATGGAAGACAAACATAGATACTCATAGAAGCAGGATCGCCTCGACGCGAGCTATGTTGACCGGGCGACCTCGTGGCCTTCGATGTGACCGCGTACCCGGCCTCCAGCTCCATCGTCTGGATGTTTGGGTTCGTCTAAGCCGATTCTGTCTCATGCAGTTGAGTGTCTTGGCCCAACGAACTCAGGAACGAATCCGCACCTCCTCCATGAGGAACAAAAGCAAACACCAAAATAGATATTTAAGCAATATGAATTAATAAACAATACTCTAAGTGGACCAAATTGGACCAAAACTTTTAGTACAAATTTGCAGACGCCAGTCCATGCTTCGAAACTATGGGACCGATCTATGTGATTTCCGCTCTGGGCGATTTCTTCACCATTCCATCCGGCGTGGTCCAAAACGGCGCCGTTTTGGCTTGTATACAGATTGGTCCACTTCAAATGGACCTAATTGGACCACAACTCCAAAAACCGTTGCAGACGAACCTTTGGTGGTTTTGGTCCAATTTGGTCCACTTAGAGTGGACCAATCTGTATAAAAGCCAACACAGCACCGTTTCAGACCATGCAGGATCGAATGGTGAAGAAATCACTTAGATCGGTCCCGTAGCTTCGGAGCATGGGCTCGTCTGCAAATTTGTACTACAAGTTCTGGTCCAATTTGGTGCACTTAGAGTGCACCAATCTGTATAAAAGCCAAACCGGCACCGTTTCAGACCACGCCGGATCAAATGGTAAAACAATCGCCCAGATTGGTCCCATAGTTTCGGAGCAAGGGCTCGTCTGCAACTGTTTTTGGTGGTTTCGGTCAAATTTGGTCCACTTATTGGACCAATCTGTATAAAAGCCAAAACGGCACCGTTTCAGACCACGCCGGATCGAATGGTAAGAAATCACCTAGATCGGTCCCATAGTTTCGGAGCATGGGGTCGTCTGCAAATTATTTACCACCCCACGATCGCGGCCCAGAACGTTAGAGACATTACAGGACACGTATTTTTGGCGATAATGATGTCTATCCGATACAAATATATCGGCCGAAGGTTGGGGGTGGTGGTATTTGGGGCTCACGACTAGCAATAATAAAGAAAGAAACTTGGCAGCTAATTTGAAAGGTATGTGTAGTTGTGCATTACACTTTACATAATTGATGACCACAGAGCAAAGCAGATTGTTAAATTGGGACATTTTCGGCCCCGGAGCAAGGTCTTGTAGGAAATATGTTGGTGCCCACTATATATAGTAAGTTCGCACTTTTTAACACCCCTTCCACCAGTTACCCCTTCCCGATTATGGATTGACTCACCGAGTCAATCAATAGACTGCATTGCCGTGACTTTGCGCCCGCAAACAAATCGTTCTGGATATCGAATGCAATCCGAGTCTTGCACCGTCCCAGCGGGCTCTTTGTTTCTTTCAGCCTGTGTAATTTCATAAACTACTTTGACTCCCCTCTCTGTCGCGGTCCACCCTGTCTCCGACTCCACCTTTCACCGCTGGCCTACTTGTCCTCCGCTCTACACTGCAACCGTGGTGACAGCGAAGCAGCCAAATGTCAGCCGCTTAACCTAACCTTCACGTCAATCAGAAGGTATATCGTATGACTCGCCGCCGCCGCTGCCGCTGCCGCTGCTGGACGTTGGGCTGTGGCAGGCAGAGAAGCGCTGCGCAGGAATGATGGTGGTGGCAGTGGCCCGGCCACCGAGTCTGGCCCTCCTCAGTGTCGTCTGGTGTCTGCTCTGGCTGGCAGGACCGCCCGGAGGAGGGGTATCAGGTGAGGGCAGGTGGGAGTGGAGGGGTATCAGGTGAGAGGTATCAGGGTATACTATGTCTATGTCTATGTCTATGTCTATGTATATGTCTATGTCTATGTCTATGTCTATGTCGATGTCGATGTCTATGTCTATGTCTATGTCGATGTCGATGTCGATGTCGATGTCTATGTCTATGTCTATGTCGATGTCGATGTCTATGTCTATGTCGATGTCGATGTCGATGTCTATGTCTATGTCTATGTCTATGTCGATGTCGATGTCGATGTCGATGTCGATGTCGATGTCGATGTCGATGTCGATGTCGATGTCGATGTCGATGTCGATGTCGATGTCGATGTCAATGTCAATGTCAATGTCAATGTCAATGTCAATGTCAATGTCTATGTCTATGTCTATGTCTATGTCTATTTCTATGTCTATGTCTATGTCAATGTCTATGTCAATGTCAATGTCAATGTCAATGTCAATGTCAATGTCAATGTCAATGTCAATGTCAATGTCAATGTCAATGTCAATGTCAATGTCAATGGCAATGTCAATGCCAATGCCAATGTCAATGCCAATGCCAATGCCAATGCCAATGCCAATGCCAATGCCAATGCCAATGCCAATGCCAATGCCAATGCCAATGCCAATGCCAATGCCTATGCCTATGCCTATGCCTATGCCTATGCCTATGTCTATGTCTATGTCTATGTCTATGTCGATGTCGATGTCGATGTCGATGTCGATGTCGATGTCGATGTCGATGTCGATGTCGATGTCGATGTCGATGTCGATGTCGATGTCGATGTCGATTTCTATGCCTATGCCTATGTCTATGTCTATGCCTATGCCTATGCCTATGCCTATGCCTATTCCTATGTCGATGTCGATGTCGATGTCGATGTCGATGTCGATGTTGATGTCGATGTCGATGTCGATGTCGATGTCGATGTCGATGTCGATGTCGATGTCGATGTCGATGTTGATGTCTATGTCTATGTATGGTAAAGGGGTGCAGCCCGCAACAGATACTGAAGCTTGGGGAGCCAAAAGCAGTTGCGGAGAAGAAACAGCGTCGAGTGGGCGTCGAGTTTCTTTAGCCCTTCAATCATCCGCATGAGGTCCTCCCTCTTCTCCCTCGCGGAGGCTTCCATGGCGACATTTGGATTGCATCTTGATTAAGATTTAATGTAGTTTGATTGGGTGAGACCCATATGGCTCGATACATTTCATACTCTGGTGCTGGACCTGTGAAATGTGCCTAGCAGGATTCGATCAGTTGGAGTGCTTATTTTGCATATTAGACCTTGAATAACGAGGTTGTGAATGATGGATTTTGGGGCTCATTTGTAAATTTTACATCCAGGCACACCATGTTTGGGAGGCGATAATATAATATACACATATGAGGATACAAAGATACATGTATGAGGCGATAACATATGAATGCACATGCTTCCTAACGACACTCCTTGCATATAGCAACAGACTATCTGACTACATGTCAACCCCTTCACCCCATCAGCTGACAGTCGGTCTGGGCGGGGACGGCGGTGGGGACTCGTGCGGGACGGCCACCGGCCCCGGCGGTGACTCCCGGCAGAAGGGCAGACGCCAGCTCCGCCGCACTCAGCTCCGATAGGGCTTTCGAGCTTCTGGCGGCGTAGCAAAGCATGTAGGCTGTTGCATCTCGGACCCTGGCGGCTGTACACTCCTGGACATGAATGTCGTCGGTGAGGAACCAGCTGGCGGCCGGCTGGTTGAGACAGTAGGCAGTGTAGTGGTCGCTGTGATGGCCGCCATGGTGCTCCACCACCCCGTACAGGTCGTACACCATGCCATGCGTGTTCAGGTGCGGGCAGGTCGCAATCTGACTCAGGTCAAGGTCGCGTAGTGGGAATGCCACTGGCGCATGGGCCTTCCGTGCGGTGGTGCCAGTGAAACTGAACCGTTTCAGATGGAAGATAATGACCGGTGGTAGGCGGCAGAAGTCTAACTTCTTGTTGGCATCCTGGCTATGCCGACAGTTCGGGCATCGCCAGTCATCGATTAGGTCACCGGAGAGGTACTGATCGAGACAGTGATGCAGACCTCCACTACCTGCTATCGCTACCGGCAGCGGAAGTGACAGCAGCGAGAATGTCTCGAAAGTGGCCGACTCAAACCCGCAGGCAGTGCAGCACAGTGCCGACTTTTGCAGGCCGTAAATAGTCGCGTCACAATAGAGTCATTGGATCTCTGGAACAGCTGCTAGACTGTCTCGGCTGCCTCGGAGTCGGACAAACCGCCGGGAGGCGGCGCAGGAGGTGCTGTATCTACTGCCACTACTTTCAGATCATCGTGCAGCCACTCCAGCAGTAGGATGATAAACTCATGAGCGTCATGCATGAGCCTGCCGCCGAAGTCCGTGCGGCGCGCGCATATCTCGGCGCGTAGCCGCTGCGGCGAGACGAATGGTAACTTTCGCGACCATATGACACCCATGAGCTGCGCGAATGCACTGTACGAGGCTGTCTTCAGATTAACGAAATCAGTCTCAGCGAAGATGTGTGTTCCGTATCGACATGCATGGCATGGCCTCGCGATGTTTGATGTATTAACTTCTTCTGTGGCTATTGTATCAAAGTTGTACTATATCCTATAATCGTATCCAAACTGTACTATATCCTATAATCGTGTCAAAACTGTACTATATCCTATAATTGTATCAAAACTGTACTATATCCTATAATCGTATCCAAACTGTACTATATCCTATAATCGTGTCAAAACTGTACTATATCCTATAATTGTATCAAAACTGTACTATATCCTATAATCGTGTCAAAACTGTACTATATCCTATCATTGTATCAAAACTCTCCTATATCCTATAATTGTATCAAAACTCTCCTATATCCTATAATGGTATCAAAACTGTCCTATATCCTATAATTGTATCAAAGTTGTACTATATCCTATAATCGTATCAAAACTGTACTATATCCTATAATCGTGTCAAAACTGTACTATATCCTATAATTGTATCAAAACTGTACTATATCCTATAATCGTGTCAAAACTGTACTATATCCTATAATTGTATCAAAACTCTCCTATATCCTATAATTGTATCAAAACTCTCCTATATCCTATAATGGTATCAAAACTGTCCTATATCCTATAATTGTATCAAAGTTGTACTATATCCTATAATCGTATCAAAACTGTACTATATCCTATAATCGTGTCAAAACTGTACTATATCCTATAATTGTATCAAAACTCTCCTATATCCTATAATTGTATCACAGTTGTACTATATCCTATAATCGTATCCAAACTGTACTATATCCTATAATCGTGTCAAAACTGTACTATATCCTATAATTGTATCAAAACTGTACTATATCCTATAATCGTGTCAAAACTGTACTATATCCTATAATTGTATCAAAACTCTCCTATATCCTATAATTGTATCAAAACTCTCCTATATCCTATAATGGTATCAAAACTGTCCTATATCCTATAATGGTATCAAAACTGTCCTATATCCTATAATTGTATCCAAACTGTACTATATCCTATAATTGTATCAAAACTCTCCTATATCCTATAATTGTATCAAAACTCTCCTATATCCTATAATGGTATCAAAACTGTCCTATATCCTATAATGGTATCAAAACTCTCCTATATCCCATAATTGTATCAAAACTGTACTATATCCTATAATCGTGTCAAAACTGTACTATATCCTATAATCGTGTCAAACCTGTCCTATATCCTATAATCGTATCAAAACTCTCCTATATCCTATAATGGTATCAAAACTGTCCTATATCCTATAATGGTATCAAAACTCTCCTATATCCTATAATTGTATCAAAACTGTACTATATCCTATAATCGTGACAAAACTGTCCTATATCCTATAACCGTGTCAAACCTGTCCTATATCCTATAATCGTATCAAAACTCTCCTATATCCTATAATTGTATCAAAACTGTACTATATCCTATAATCGTATCCAAACTGTACTATATCCTATAATTGTATCAAAACTGTACTTTATCCTATAATTGTATCAAAACTGTCCTATATCCTATAATCGTGTCAAACCTGTCCTATATCCTATAATCGTATCAAAACTCTCCTATATCCTATAATTGTATCACAACTGTCCTATACCCTATAATTGTATCAAAACTGTCCTATATCCTATAATCGTATCCAAACTGTACTATATCCTATAATCGTGTCAAACCTGTCCTATATCCTATAATCGTATCAAAACTCTCCTATATCCTATAATTGTATCAAAACTGTACTATATCCTATAATTGTATCAAAACTGTACTATATCCTATAATTGTATCAAAACTGTACTATATCCTATAATTGTATCAAAACTGTACAATATCCTATAATTGTATCACAATTATCATATATCCTATAATCTTGTCCAAACTGTACTATATCCTATAATTGTATCAAAACTGTACTATATCCTATAATTGTATCAAATCTGTACTATATCCTATAATCGTGTCAAAACTGTCCTATATCCTATAATCGTATCAAAACTATCCTATATCCTATAATCGTGTCAAACCTGTCATATATCCTATAATGGTATCAAAACTCTCCTATATCCTATAATGTTATCAAAACTCTCCTATATCCTATAATGGTATCAAAACTCTCCTATATCCTATAATCTTATCAAAACTCTCCTATATCCTATAATCTTATCAAAACTCTCCTTTATCCTATAATCGTATCAAAACTCTCCTATATCCTATAATCGTATCAAAACTCTCATATATTCTATAATCGTATCAAAACTGTCCTATATCCTATAATGGTATCAAAACTCTCCTATATCCTATAATCGTATCAAAACTCTCATATATCCTATAATGGTATCAAAACTCTCCTATATCCTATAATCGTGTCAAAACTCTCCTCTATATCTGCGGTGTTCTCTGTGCTTTTTATCTATACTTGGACCTGGAAACTATACAGGTATAGCGTGCTCTATGGTCTGCAGCAACAGTTGGTCGAGGTGTGAGACGGCTTGTTCAGAACATGTTTGACCAACGGTCTTGGTACGGTCTCTGACCGTTTTTTGTTTCTTTATTTATTGCAACTAATAATTTGATTATGGGTTTTCATAACATGGTGCATAGCCGGTGCAGAACACAAATGTAAGTCAAAGTTTTCTATGAGAAGATAAATTACACCCGACAAACACTACCTCGCAGACCGATTGTCATTAGTTCTGCAGGGACAGACCAAACGGTATTACCACTGGCAGTAATGACCTAACGACAGACCAAACGCTCGTTACCACTGGCAGTAATGTCCTAACGACAGACCAAACGCTCATTACCACTGGCAGTAATGGCCTAACGACAGACCAAACGCTCATTACCACTGGCAGTGATGACCTAACGGCAGAACAAACGCTCATTACCACTGGCAGTGATGACCTAACGACAGACCAAACGCTCATTAGGTACCACTGACAGTAATTGCTTAACGACAGACCACACGCTCAATACCACTGGCAGTGATGACCTAACGACAGACCAAACGTTCATTAGGTACTCCCGAGGGAGGTATAATCTCCGCTTTACTGTTTGCGATGTACGTCAACGATTTCCTATTGGGATGTCCTCTGGGGTTCTGCTGTTCGCGGATGACGCAAAATTATACAGGAAAATTTCCAGAAACTCCGACGCCCAAGCCCTTCAAAATGACCTCAATAAGCTATACGAGTGGTCAAAAGTATGGAAGTTAAAGTTAAACTCATCTAAATGTAAATATTTCCGAATGGCATTGAGGACAAAGCCATTAGAAACAACTTATCACATTGATAGGACTGAATTAGAGCACGTTGACCAAATTCGGGACCTCGGAGTTATACTTGATACAAAACTTACATTCGGACCACATGTAGATAGTTCAGTGAAAAAAGCAAACAGAGCTCTCGGTGTACTCATTCGATCATTCCAAAAAGCCAGCCCCAGAGGATATCTCAATGACCGATCCGTCATTGTTTCGTACTGCGCACACGTTCGCTCCAACTTGGAGTACTGTAGCGTGATTTGGGGAGGCGCCGCTTCATCTCATGTCATTCGATTGGAAAGGATAGAGCATAAGTTTTAATGTGGCTCAACGCTCAGGTGCGCTCTCAATCGTCGTCGCTTGTGTATTGTGACTTACTGAAACATTTTAGCCTAGTGTCTGTATCTGTGCGTAGAACTCAATACGATATCATGTTTTTGCGTAACGTTTTCACTGGCAAAATCCGTTCATCATTTATATTACAGTCATTCTCACTCAATGTGCCCTGCCGCGCCACAAGACAACAATCTCGAACTCTGTTCAGCATTCCATATGCCAGGGTGTCAACTGTGAGAGAAGGCATTTTTGTGAGGCTGCCTAGACTGGCTAATAGGCTCGTAGATAAATGTTCCACGGTGGACCTGTTCTCAGACACTCTCTCATCATTGCGTGGCAAAGTAAGGTCATATGTCGCTTCATTGTAAGTAGGTAGTCTATACGCGCTATGTACGTTTTATTTGTCACCGGTGTCGAAATGTGATAGGTATTGCTGTGTGTAACTATTGTTACTTTTTATTTCTATTTAATTTTATATTCGTTTTCATTTTTACCTTTGTCTTCATTTTTGCTATTTTATCTTCACTATTTCATCACATATTTCTTATTTCGTATTTTATTCTTATATTTTAAATCCATTTGTGTCATTTAACAGCTTTTAACCATCGCTTTTGTATTATAGAGGATCTTCTAGGTGATCTTTGTTTTTATTATTATAGCTATAGATGGTTATGGGTGAGGGATGTAATGTGATCTTTTAAGTATGTGAATGCGTGTGGTTTTATCTGTGTGACTTCGCCCATAAATGGTTCACCCCGTCGGCGATGATGTTAAATAAATCAATAAATACTACTGGCAGTAATGACCTAACGACAGACCAAACTCTCATTACCACTGTCAGTGATGGCCTAACGACAGACGAAACGCTCAATAGGTACCACTGGCAGTAATGACCTAACGATAGGCCAAACGCTCATTACCACTGGCAGTAATGACCTAACGACAGGCCAAACGCTCATTACTACTGGCAGTGATGACCTAACGACAGACCAAACGCTCATTACCAATGGCAGTAATGGCCTAACGACAGACCAAACGCTCATTACCACTGGCAGTAATGTCCTAACGACAGACCAAACGCTCATTACCACTGGCAGTAATGGCCTAACGACAGACCAAACGCTCATTACCACTGGCAGTAATGGCCTAACGACAGACCAAACGCTCATTACCACTGGCAGTAATAGCCTAACGATCTGCTGTTCGCACCATTTTCTTTAAAAATTAGCTCTGTAGCACATTTGTGACCGTAGCTGAATCTGCGTTATGAGAAATGTACTCTGCACGTGAATGAGGCCTGGCCTTTAACCCAGCATTGAATGGGGTCTCAGCAGAACGCCATTGACTGGGTGGGGGTGGGGGGGGGGGGGGCGTTAAACGCCCCCCTCCCCCTGGTTATCTTCCGAACCAATGATCGTATCGAGACGCGCAAGGCGGCAATCGAAAGCTCTCAATGAGAGGAATTTAATGCATGTTAAAAATGTCAAAGTGTGGTCAAATGTTAGGTCCCGGTCAGGTCAAAGGTCAAAATCGGCGTATTTGAGTTTATGGGCCATACTTTCCATCCAAAGCCTTCGATTGCGACCAGTTTCACCCAAAGTGCTGCCAAAGTATGATACATATCCCGCATGAGCTAAAGTGAGATTGTCGACCAAGGTCAAGGTCAGGTCACAAAAGGTCACTATGCTCAACATTTCTAGGAAAGTCATGCAACACATGTTTTATGAGTTATTTTCCACGTATAATTTGATAGTGATAGTCAGTTTACCACCTGACTTCATTTACGTGAAGTAAAGGTCAATATCAGGTCAAGGTCATGTCACGTAAGGTCAAAATTCGAAATTGATAAGTATAAATAACAAAGGCATGTTTCTGGACCAGTTTTGCCTCGGAAAAGCAGTGGTGACGTTAATTTATTCGTAACTGAGGCCATTCTTATATAATAAACAAATCGAACCACTGGCTCGATTTTTTTTAAAGAATGGCCTTGTAATGGACATTTGTTATGTTTGGGCAGTATTTAAAATACCTGCATATTATTTGGCTTTGCTGCTGCATTTCCTAGGTACTGTTTCGACGCTAAACATCTCCCGCGCCGGGTTCTGAAGCCATTTTTTTTAATCGAGCCACGGTTCGAATTTTTTTTTTGTATAAGATTGGCCTCTGGTCATTAAAAAAACGTCATGAGTTAATCATACTCGAAGCCATAAGTCAGTCAAAAGTTATGATATTGTTTTGAAAAATTGGTTTGGGAATTGCCCATAATTGTTTCATATTTGATTTGGGAATTGCCCGATTGTTCTCTAATTACCGAGCGGGCGCGAAGCGCCCGTGAGGTTCCTCGTCAACTTACTAGACAAATTTGCATTCGACCCGGCCCGAACCAGCCCGACCCGGCCCGACCCGGCCCGAGCCGGCCGTACAGACGCTTTTCGGAAGCTAATAACTTTGCACCCACTGCTTCGATTGATATCGAGTTTTCACCATTGGATAGGACCATCAGATCAATTTTGATTTTGGTATGGTGTGTTCTGATAGGGTTGGTACCACAGCACGTGGCACATGTAAACGTCGAAATGAACCAAAATCATTATAGATGAAAAATGGCTTGATTTATCTAAGCATTAATTTATACGATGAAGCATGCAGCGCTCAGGACGTACTCCTTTTTGGCGGATTCGAGAAAGGAGATAATGAACAATTTAATAGGTCAGTAAAACGCCTTTGCCACACCGCGCCCGCTCGTTCCACGCCCAAAAAGTCGTTTTACTGGTATATTTTCCGTTTTTGGAATATCTTTGAAATTTTAGATTGTGTGAGCATTGTTCCAAAAAAGTATTTGGAATCGTTGGAGATCAAACACCAACATATTCAAAATTCCGAGACAGCCATTTTGTAGTCCTTGCCATTTTCTATCTTTGGTGTTTTTTTGTAGCATTTTACTCAAAATATGGCCTTTGTACAGTCTGTTAAAGCTTAGTTGATTTTTTTCCGTCAACCTGTGTGGTGATGTCACTAAATTCGCTATATCTCAAAAATGTTTCGACGAAATTGCTTCATTTTTGGACAAAATACGTAAAATTTATGTCGGATAAGGTACCCAAAGTTTCATGGTGATAGCATTGTTTTTTAGCTATTGCGAAAGTTCGTCAGGGGGACGTGTTTGCCCCCCCCCCCCCCCCCCCAATCAATGGCGGGTTTAACACATGAATAAACAGTCGCTGGGCTGGGAGCTTTTGACGGCTCAATGTGCATAGCCAGAATCGATGATCAGATGAAAACATAGACGGACATATGTTTGGCACTCTTTCATCATAGCACTGTCAGAAACTAAATTAAACAACACCATTCCGAATACTCAATATAAATTAGATGGTTTCCATTCACCACTAACACGGCATAGAAACGGACTAACAGAATAACACGGCATGGAGTAGCTATTTACATACACACTTCGCTACCATTTCAGAGACTTAACCAATTAGAAGTTGGCGACGAAGAATGGACATGGGTTCAAATTAAATCGCGAAATTTTACTCTACTAGTATGTTGCACTTACCTTCCACCAAATTTAACAACCGAAAGACTGCAACTTTTCATAGATCACTTTACCGAATAAGTATACCAAGCACAAAGCTACAATCCCACGGCCACACTTGTGTTAGGTGACTTTAACGCTGGAAATATTTATCTTGATCACCAAATTTACAGACACAACGGCATCACAACTTTCGACCAAGCACTTCAAGACACTGCAGAGGCGTTATATCTGCAACAGTTAACCCGCGACTTACTGGGGGGCTATTCCCCCCTCCCGTTATTTTGCAATAACTCTAAACAAACACCGGAATCTTCACCAAACTTGCAGTACCTTCTCTCACATCAATTCTACACATGTTGGCAAAATTCAAAATATGAGGTTATGATAGGTCAACCGGGAATGACGTCAGAGTGACGTCACGTTCTTCGGTTTTTGTTGCAAAATATTGGTTTTCGGAAAACGCTGTCAAAGGTACGATGTTTGAGATAAATTAAATTGTCTTCAATCAAATTACTGACAATAGACAATAGACAATAGATATCTATCAAACTGCTATCTGGGATTTTTGAGTTTTTTTTATTCAAAATTTTAACACAATTATTCACAACTCAAACATAATTATACAAAAACCGGAATTTATGTGATCGAGACGTGTGCGGTGCATATGTGTACTAAATTTGAAGTTGATATATTCAAAAATGACTGACTTATGACCTTTAAATGACAAAAATCGACCACCTCTCACACCATTACTATGCATAAAACACACATTTCTGTGTTTGCTTTTTACTTCTATGTATATGGAACAAACAATGTTCTAATGTAATTTTTCGCGTTCAAGACGAAAAACAAACCCATAAACATGTGTTACAACGCCTAATGACCGTAATATGCAGTTTGACCTCGCGACCTCGGATGACCTTGACCTGACCCAAGGTCATAAACAGCTTAGAAAGGTACTTAGAAGTGTCAGACACACGAATCGTACCGATTTATCGATAGCCTATGCGTTTAATATCGCAATTTTGCACAATTCCATCCATCGAGACCTTTTGACACGGTCAAACATTTTGTACTTGACCTGACCTGTGACGTCATCGGTGACTACGAGGTCAACAATATTATGTTTCCCTCGATAAAATTCCAAGGGCTATCGAATGCCGTATGAATTTTTACATTCGGTGCAGTAGTTCCGGAGATCCGAGGGGGAGGGCAAAAAATAGCCCCCCCCCCCCCAGTAAGTCGCGTTATGAAATATACCCCAGTAACTCGCGAGTTAATCAGACAACCAACCAGAATCAACAACACTAGCCAAAATATACGTGATCTTATTTTCATAAACAACGGTAACTTAAATCACTGATAGTGACACTCTTTCATCATTCTCCCACCTTGATCACTTTCCAATATACGTGACAGTTCGACTAACACCGCCTCCTGAAAACGCAGAACCAACGCATACATATGTGTGGGACTATTCAAAGTTAAACGCCCCTTTACTTACCACTCTTCTGCAAAACACTGACTGGGCACGTATTTTGGACAATGATTTAGATACAGCGACAGACCTATTTATATATGTTATTCACGACGCCGCAGCTGATTCGATTCCAATTAAACGCAAAACGAATACATAAAAACAAAAAACCCTGGGTCACTTCTGATTTAAAGCGAAACATTCGAAAACGCGACAGATTATGGAAATTTCAAAACAAACTCAGTGTAATTTTAATTGGAATAGATAAAGATACCAAAGAAATCCATCAACAGACGAGTAAAAGACAAATATGTACAAACCAAGTACACAAATAAGTGGCACAAAAACAAAACCCCTACAAATACCATCAAACATTACGCACCATCACAGGACGTATACGAGACGATACCATCCCACCTCTCTAATCAGACACTGCGACATCATTACTGACGACGACGAAAAAGCGACGCTATTAAGCGACCACTTTGCTGCTCAATCTACCCTTAATATTCCGGAGACTCACAAACCCACACCAAACAAAGCTCATGCGCTACCATTGCCCTCACCTGAAAATATTGTCACATCCGAGCAAGAGGTTCTCCTCATTATCAACTCCCTAGACCCAAACAAGTCAACCGGCCCAGATGGAATGCCAGTAAAATTACTGAAACTGATTGTACTTTTGATCTCCAAACCATTAGCAAAATTATTTAACAAGTCCCTAGTCAGGAAAATTTCCAAGTAGATTTATAGAAGCACACGTAAAACCAATATTAAAAAACAAAGGTTCTCCATCGGATTGTTCTAGCCATCGACCAATTGGTATTCTTTCGGCCCTTTCCAAAGTTTTTGAGAGAGCAAAATAGTATATAGAAAGGTTTGTAGTCATTGTACTGACATGCTCTTCTCTCTGACAAACAAAGTGGATACAGACAGCGCCATACCACTCAGCAACAACCACTATATTTGACTCACAACCCATACAAATCTCTCGACTCAGGACGTGACTTCACTGCTATATATCTCGACATTTCCAAATATTTTGACAAAATTTGGCATCAGGGTCTACTTTTTCAGAAAACAACAACGCCCTCTTGTCAATGCGGGCATCGCAATTCGTCATTTCGTCCTTTCATGTCAAAATAATACGGCGCAGAGAGACATTTTGTTCAACAGCATCTCCCAAACATTACTTCCTGACTTTAGAAATAAATCACCCAAGGACCAACCACAAATTATACTATACGGGACAGACCACACCGGCGGCGGCGGTCGGTCGGTGGCCTTGCATTTCCAAAATGTCTTGCTAAATTCGAAACGATCTGTTGATCTTCATTAATGTTGTCCAGCAATCACCACCCTAAATGGACGCGACGTGCCCGGAGGTGAGTGTGGGGCTTCGACCTACACCAGAGCGAGCTGTGCCGTGTCGGTGGTTACAGTTAACCATCGGTCGGTCGGTGGTTACCGGTCGGTCGGGGGTTAACCATGGTGCCGTGTCGGTGGTTACAGTTAACCATCGGTCGGTCGGTGGTTACCGGTCGGTCGGGGGTTAACCATGGTGCCGTGTCGGTGGTTACAGTTAACCATCGGTCGGTCGGTGGTTACCGGTCGGTCGGGGGCTAACCATGGTGCCGTGTCGGTGGTTACAGTTAACCATCGGTCGGTCGGTGGTTACCGGTCGGTCGGGGGTTAACCATGGTGCCGTGTCGGTGGTTACAGTTAACCATGTATCCATCTTCTCAGACAGGTTGCCTTGATTTAAGCTTTTTGCTTTTGCACCTTTCTGATATGCTTTCATATTTGTTTTATATTTGTTATGTTTAATAAACTTGATGATGATGAAGGGAGGCCAGAGGGATGAAGTGGTGGAAAGGAATCAAGTGGGGGATTCTACACTAAAAATATTGGAACAGGAATAATTATAGTTTGCAGTTTGCACTTTGCATCTGGCCTCCAGGGGCCTCTGACCTCGCTGACCTCCGGAGGGTCTCTCTGAACTTCATAGGGCCCGCTCTGGCGCCTATAGGGCCATTTCTGCCCTCTAGAAGACCCCCTCTGGCCTCTGGAGGACCCCCTCTAGTCTCCCGAGCCCCCTATAGCCTCCAGGGGACAATCTGACTTTTATAGGGCCCTCTCTGCCGTCTTGAGGGTCCCATCTGGCCTCCAGGTGGCGCCTTTCCTCACGGGAGGGCTCCTTTCCGCACGGTGGTGTTGCATTTTGTTTCGCATGGGGTCTCCTTCCCCGCCTCCTTCACCCCTCACACGGAGCTGGTTGTTTTCTCTTCAAATGGAAGGGCCTTTATTGATTTATTTTGTATTTATTTACTTCATATGATCGCCAACAGAGCTACGCTCCACTGACAGGCGAAGTCGTGAAGATAAGATATAACAATAAATACACAACGCGGCACACACATCACATAATCACACAGCCTAAAGTTTACAGTCACAAACTACAGGGTTAAAACGTACTTGATCACCTGTGCTCTAAAAGCTCCAAAACTGTCATAAAAGATGTCTGCGTTAAAAGCACTGCCTAAAAAGGCATGCATTGCTCTAGGGAGCCGGCAGAACATCCCAGAATCCGCAGTTCTTACCCGTGCTCGAGGCACGGTTAAAAGAGAGACGGGTTTGAGATGGATCCTCCTTGGAGCATGGAGGGGCCTCTTTAAATGACAGGGGGCACAAGATATGTTTGCCCCTGTTCGTCGACAAGGGGAGGGGGCGGCTGCCCCTTCTCCCTCCCGCCGCCCCCCCCCCCCCCCCCCCCCCCAGTGGCGCCGCCACTGTATTATAGTATTTCCTATATACCCTGGCAGCTCGCAGCACTGTGGGAGAGAGTCACTTCAGGCGCCAATGGGCCGGCCGGCAGGTATGAGCAGTGACAGGTATGAGCAGTGACAGGTATGAGCAGTGACAGGGGAGGTCACGCCGCCCACGGCTGGGTGCCGGATGTGTACCACTGATGACGTCACAGGGCCTGGAGTACCTCCGCTGACGTCATTGGGAGTGGGGCGGCGAGAAGGATGTAACGGGGTGAAGTGGGGGATGTAACGGGGTGAAGGGGGATGTAACGGGGTGAAGTGGAGGATGTAACGGGGTGAAGTGGGGTATGTAACGGGGTGAAGTGGGGGACGTAACGGGGTGAAGTGGGGGATGTAACGGGGTGAAGTGGAGGATGTAACGGGGTCAAGTGGGGGATGTAACGGGGTGAAGTAGGGGATGTAACGGGGTGAAGTGGGAGATGTAACGGAGTGAAATGGGGGATGTAACGGGGTGAAGTGGCGGATGTAACGGGGTGAAGTGGGGGATGTAACGGGGTGAAGTGGGGGATGTAACGGGGTGAATTGGGAGATGTAACGGGGTGAAGTGGGGGATGTAACGGGGTGAAGTGGGGGATGTAACGGGGTGAAGTGGGGGATGTAACGGGGTCAAGTGGGGGATGTAACGGGGTGAAGTGGGGGATGTAACGGGGTGAAGTAAGAGATGTAACGGGGTGAAGTGGGGGATGTAACGGGGTGAAGTGGGTATGTAACGGGGTGAAGTGGGGGATGTAACGGGTGAAGTGGGGATGTAACAGGGTGAAGAGGGGGATGGAACGGGGTGAAGTGGTGGATGTAACGGCCACCACACCGACCTCACCCCACTCCACACCCACCCACACCCATCACACACAACACTCTCACTCACCCTACACCACCACCCACCCCACACCCACACCACATCCACCCACACCCCTCACCATCCACACCCAACCACCACCCACCCTCACCCACCCACCCTCACCCACTCCACCATCACCCACACCCACCCACACCCACACCCACACCCACGCACACCCACACCACACCCACCACACCCACACCACACCCACCCACACCCACCCACAACCACCCCACCAACCCACACCAACTTACACCCACCCACACCCACCCACACCCACCCACCCACCCACAACCCACCCACACCCACCCACCACCCCACCCACACCCACCCACACCCACCCACACCCACCCACATCCCACCCACACCCACCCACGCCCACCCACACCCACCCACACCCACCCACACCCACCCACACCCACCCACACCTACCCACACCCACCCACACCACCCACCCACACCCACCCACACCCACACCCACCCACACCCACCCACACCCACCCACACCCACCCACACCCACACACACACACACACCCACACCCACACACACCCACACACACCCACTCACCCACCCACACCCACACCCACCCACACCCACACCAACCCACACCACACACACCTACCCACACCCACCCACACCAACCCATACCCACACACAACACCACACCCACACCCACACCCCACCCACTCACACCCACCCACACCCACCCACACCCACCCACCCACCACCCACCCACACCCACCCACACCCACCCACACCCACCCACACCCACCCACACCCACCCACACCCACCCACACCCACCCACACCCACCCACCCACACCCACCCACACCCACCCCACACCAACCCACACCCACCCACACCCACCCACACCCACCCACACCCACCCACACCCACCCACACCCACCCCCACACACCCACACCCACCCACACCCACCCAAACCCACACCCACCCACACCCACCCACACCCACACAAACCCACCCACACACACCCACACCCACCCACACCCACCCACACCCACCCACACCCACCCACACCCACTCACACACCCACACCCACCCACAACCCACCCACACACCCACCCACACCCACCACACCCACACCACACCCACCCACACACCACTCACACCCACCCACACCCACACCCACTCACACCCACCCACCCACCCACCCCACACCCACCCACCCACACGTACCCAGACCCACCCACCCACCCACACCCACCCACACCCACAACCACCCACCCCACACCCACACCCACCCACACCCCCACCCACACCCACCCACACCCACCCACACCACACCCACACCCCACCCACACCCACCCACACCCACCCACACCCACCCACACACACCCACCCACCCACACCCACCCACACCCACCCACACCCACCACACACCCACCCACACCCACCCACCACCCACCCACACCCACCCACACCCACCCACACCCACCCACACTCACACACCACACACACACACACACACACACACACACACACACACACACACCACACCCACACCAACCAACCCACACCACACCCACACCCACATGCCCACACCCACCACCCACACCCCACACCCCACACCCACACCCACACTCACACCCACACCCACACCCACACCCACACCCACACCCACACCCACACCCACCACACCCACACCCACCACACCCACACCCACCACACCCACACCCACACCCACCACACCTCACACCCACCACACCCACACCCACCACACCCACACCCACCACACCCACCACACCCACACCCACCACACCCACACCCACCACACCCACACCCACCACACCCACACCCACCACACCCACCACACCCACCACACCCACACCCACCACACCCACCACACCCACACCCACCACACCCACACCCACCACACCCACACCCACCACACCCACCACACCCACACCCACCACACCCACACCACCACACCCACACCCACCACACCCACAGACCCACCACACCCACACCCCACCACACCCACACCCACCACCCACCACACCCACACCCACCACACCCACACCCACCACAACCCACACCCACCACACACCCACACCCACCACACCCACACCCACCACACCCACACCCACCACACCCCCACACCCACACCACACACCCACACCCACCACACCCACACCCACCACACCCACACCCACACCCACACCCACCACACCCACACCCACACCCACACCCACACCCACCACACCCACACCCACACCCACCACACCCACACCCACCACACCCACACCCACCACACCCACACCCACCACACCCACACCCACCACACCCACACCCACCACACCCACACCCACCACACCCACACCCACACCCACACCCACCACACCTGTGTCTGTCTGTGTCTGTGTGGCTGTCTGGCTGTTCTGGTCTGTCTGGCTGTCTGGCTGTCTGGCTGTCTGGACTGTCTGGCCGTCTCTGGCCGTCTGGCCGTCTGGCCGTCTGGCGTCTGGCCGTCCCCTGGCCGTTGGCGTCTGGCGTCTGGCCGTCTGGCCGTCTGGCCGTCTGGCCGTCTGGCCGTCTGGCCGTCTGGCCGTCTGGCGTCTGCTGGCCGTCTGGCCGTCTGGCCGTCTGGCCGTCTCGGCCGTCTGGCCGTCTGGCCGTCTGGCCGTCTGGCGTCTGGCCGTCTGGCCGTCTGGCCGTCTGGCGTCTGGCCGTCTGGCCGTCTGGCCGTCTGGCCGTCTGGCCGTCTGGGCCGTCCTGGCCGTCTGGCCGTCTGGCCGTCTGGCCGTCTGGCCGTCTGGCCGTCTGGCCGTCTGGCCGTCTGGCCGTCTGGCCGTCTGGCCGTCTGGCCGTCTGGGCCGTCTGGCCGTCTGGCCGTCTGGCCGTCTGGCCGTCTGCTGGCCGTCTGGCCGTCTGGCCGTCTGGCCCGTCTGGCGTCGGCGTCTGGCCGTCTGGCCGTCTGGCCGTCTGGCCGTCTGGCCGTCTGGCCGT
>JAXIVJ010016396.1:0-28989 GCA_036785665.1 Chirona hameri | reverse complement strand
ATCCCAGAGGGTCGAAACTGTCTTGTCTGCTAGTTCAGCAGGTATCAGGGCCAGTTATCTGCGGGAACCGGATGTTCCCTCGGGGCGGGATACTTCTGACTCAGCGGAATGGAATCAAGCGCGTCGGCTCGTCTGGCGGTCAAGCCTCAGGTCAGTCAGTCTGCGCACGGTAAAGGCGGAAGGGGTCAGCAGCATCGACGCGAGGATGATGATGATGCGGCAGCGTCGTATGCAGCAGTAACTGCGGCATCTACATCATCGAGAGAGGAAGGCTGGAGTAGAGCGAATAAAGCGAAACGAGGTAAGACCCCAGCCAACAAAACAGCATCCAACGCAGGTTCTACGAACAAGAGCGTTGTTGGGCTTCAAAGGTCAAATTTGATAGGAGCTGTAAAGTCAGTTAAGCGTTTTTCGCTGTTTGTGTCCCGGCTCCCTCCCGGCACAGAGGCTAAACCCATTGCAGAGTATGCGAACGAACAAGTTGGGGCAACAGAGGTCGTGGCGACAAGACTGACAACGAGGTCCTGGGGCCCCTCCGTGCTGGCTAGGGGCCAATTCGGCAAGTTCAGGGGCTCTTCTTACCCGCCCAGAGGTCCTTTCGGTCTGGTCAGGGGCCCCTCCGATCTGCACAGGGGCCCTTTTAAACTTCCCAGTGGCCCTCTGGTCTGTCCAGGGGCCCTCCAACCTGCTCAGGAGGCCCTTATGACTTGACAAGGGACTGCGCTGGCCGCTTTGTCGCCCTGCCGACATGCCCAGGGGCCTCTCGACCTGCCCAGGGGCCCCTCTGTGCTGGCTAGGGGCCCATTCGACGTGTTCAGAGGGCCCTCTGACCCGCTGAGGGTCCCTTTCGGTCTGGCCAGGGGCCCCTCTGACATGCACAGGGCTCTTTTGAACGTCCAAGGGGCCCTCTGGTCTTTCAGAGAGGGTCCTGGTGGCCCTAAAGGGCCTCTGAATTTCTCTAAACCCTCTAAAGACCACGCTTCGCGTGGTAAAGAGCCCATGATACCGCGCTTCGCGTGGTCTCGTCGGCCCTTTTCGGCGCGCGGGCCCTCGCGCGCCGAAAAAAAAACTCCTGGCCTCCAGGGGGGGGGGGCGGCCACACCCGCCGTCCCCCCCCCACCCCCCCCCCCCTTGGTTACGTACCTGCCTTGCGTGAAGGTAAATCGAATGTATGTTTATGGTGATAGAAGAGCTAACGTCGGTTGCTGTTAAGGGAAATGCCGACATTCTGCACCACATTGGACTTTTACGCCGTGCGGCAATAATTTTCCGCAATAACAGCAATAACAGTAACTTGTCGGCAGCCAGTGCTTGTGCAGCAGCCGGTATTCTATCGGCCGCCGGGTAAGCATGACGCTGGGACGCCAGGTTAATGGCGGCAGTGGACCGCCGTCAGAAGTCAACGAGTTCAGGTTTATTTTTGAACGACAAACCCAGAATGCCGATGGTGCTAGTTTGCATCGACTTCACAGCATTGGAAGCGGGAAAAGGGCTAGGGTAAAAAGGTTAGAAATAATATAATTGAGATCAGATGTGCAGAATATATATCGATGGAGGGGGGACTGAGGGAGCTGAGGGGGGAACTGAGGGGGGGGGGGGGACTGAGGGAGCATCACGCATCCCAGTATATGTCAGAGTAGGTGCAGCCTAAGAAGAAGCGATATAATGGAAATGGGTTAGGATGTATAATAACTGACAATACAGGTCAGCAATGGATGCGGCGTCCGAGGCAGAAACGCGTCATCAAAGCCAACAACTGCGCAACCCATGCAAGGCTAGAGAAAGTGGGCTGCGCGCATAGGCGTACCCAAGGGGGGGGGGGGGGCAAACGGGGCAATCCCCCTCCCCCTGAAGTTCCGTACGTGCCCCGTTGGCCGTATGTGTCCTTTGGAAATAGCGCCCGAAGGGGCCTATTTCCAAAGATGCTCCAAAGATATTTCCAAAGACGGAGCATCTGGGGATTCATGGATGAACGACCAGGGAGTGACGACTGAACCCATGAAAATTTTTCAGGCCCCTGAAAAGGGCCAATTACAAATCGAGGGCCCTTAACCTACCTACCCCAATTGTTTTGTTTTAACTCACCGGATTTGGTCCACTTTGTTTTGAGTGGGCCCATTTTCAACTTTTGTATTCGTTATTTTTTGTCCTAAATCTGTGGTCTCCTGGGGGCCCACCTGGCAGATACAAGAGGGCGGGGAGCTTTTGCGCCACTCGGGGGAACTGAGGGGGCCCCCTGATACAATGAGTAACCCCGCTGTCGGTCAGGGGGCCTGGGATAGCGGTACTGAGTACAGAGGGTCCTGTTACCAGACAGGGGGTCCCGGTATAGGTGGCCCGTGCCCGTTAGGGAGCCCCATTAGCTGGAAACGAATAGACACGCCCCCCCCCCCCCCCCCCCCCCAAGGACAGCCAGAGGTCTCCTCTTGCCGGCATCTCGGGAGCCCCTGGGACTATCAGAAGCCTATTTGTCGGTCAGGGGCCCTGGTAGTGGTACTGAACACAGGGGGCCCCCGGGTAGTGGTATTGAACACAGGGGCCCGGTACAAGGCAGGGCCCTGTGCCCGTCAGTTGCCCCATTAATTTAAAATGAATAGGTACAGGGCCCTCGAATGACAGACGAGGGGCCCCTTCCTAACCCCAAAATGTAATAACTCCCCGGATTTGGCCCACTATATTTTGTGTCGGCCCCAATTTCAATTCAACTTTTACACATATTTTGTATGCCCTCAGATTGCCCGACGGGGGGGGGGGGCTATGGCCCAGATCTCCCCCCCCCCCCCTGTATCCGCCTCTCCGGGACGGTCGGCCAGGGTCTCAGGGTCTGTGTCCGCTGTCCATATTTGTGTAATGGATTGGTCACTGATATTGCCTGGCGTCGCGTTTGACCTCGACGAACTTGGACTCTGTCTATCCCTTGATGCATCGAGCATCGACATTCGGTCTAATACAGTTATGTTATTTGCGCTTTTTTGTGTGCATTGGCTGGCATGTCAAGAAGACGCGAATTGTATGGCCCTTCATTTGATTTGACATTCTGTTGGCAGCGGGGGCTCGCAAAGGGAGGGTACCGCCTCCACAGTGGTGGATCTAGGTTTCGAGTTTTTTTTTTGGGGGGGGGGGTTAAATTTCGCTCCGCGTTTCCTCGACGAAATGTTGTTGAGGGGGGTGGGGGCGTCCTAAGCGCGAAGAGTCGTTGAGCGGGGGGGGGGGGGGAGCGTCAAATAAAATAAGTTTGTTGGGTGACGGGGAAGACATCAGCGAAAAATTGTTGAGCAGCATAGGCGTCGCCACCACTACGGACAGTGTCCGTACAAGTTGGTAGATCTCCAAAAACTTGTACGTACTGTCCGTGCATAGGCGTACACAAGGGGGGGGACGGGGCAATTCCCCCTCCCCCTGAATGTCTGTACGTGCCCCCTTTGGTCGAAAAAAAAATTAAAGAGAAAAATGGTGAAAATGTGTCTTTTTACAAATATAGTGGGACAAATTCGGTGATTTTTTTTTAGTGGGGGTACTTTATACCCCCCGGAGCAAAAATTCCCCCCTCCTGGAGTGAATCCTAGGTACGCTACTGTGTCCGTGCAAGTTTAAGGGTTTAAGGAACCATTTGAAGGCGCACAATGGGAAATATTTGTATCTCACAATTTTTCATCTCACAATTATGTATCTATCTGGTAGGTTTCGAGAGAAAAAAAATATGGTAGGAATTATTCTATTAATTTAATGGTGCTTGGAAATTGACGATTTCTTGATAAAATACCCTAGAGACGGTGGCTTGCCAGACACGTTGACCAGGCACACCCAAGTGTCCAAAGAATCGAAACCTTTTTATTTCGATCGACAATTGTGTTTGTGAACGAGTGTCAATGACAAACAGGAAAGTGACCGCGGTGATAGTTATGTTATGCAGGTATGTATCCAGGGTGCTGCAAAGGCATCTCCCTGGAGCTTGGGTGGGCCCTTCTGGCCCGACTGGGCTCCAGAGGGGAGAACGGTGACGATGATCAGACGGTGTAGCTTTCATTATATTTAAAGTTGGAGCGCCAAATGGAATAACGAAACTCCAATGCCAGCCTCATAACTCCAATTCCAACTAAAAACACATTTGTATCCCTTTAACCTGCGCACTGCAGGGGAGGGATTGATTTCCGCCCCCCCCCCCCCCCTCAGGTTTTCTCAGATAGCGAAAAAACGGCGGCGCGCAGCGCCGCTAGGTTTTGACACACCTGTTAGAACATCAATTGCGCACACTTTGAAGAAGAAAAAATTGACCTCGGGTCGTCTCAGGTCAGGTCACCAGACCAGGTCAAGTGACCCCATCTCCAAAAACGTTTGCAGTTGTGCTGAAGCCTCTTTCTCACCGATCAGTTTGAAATTTACAGGGTGTCATGAGGGCATAAGTACTTATAATTCGTATATCTCGGAATTTTGATATCGGTGACCTAAGGTCAGGTCAATTTCGTGACCTCCCATAAGTAAATGGGTAAATATTCAAATGCTTTCTATTTCAATAATATACATGCTATTAGTCCAATTACTTCTGGTTCATATTGTTATAGGATGTTCTTGATGATCCAAGTGTGAGTTTTGTTCAGTGACCCCTGTGGGGTCATTTGAGGTCATCCGAATTCACCATCACTTGTTTATCAATAACTCGCGACATAATAAAGATAGAGAAGTAAAACCGACAGAAATGTGTTTGTCTCGTCGAGACACGTCTCCATATATGCAATGTGACCTACTTAGATCTTGACCTCAGGTCAAGGTCACGTGACCTGTGGTCAAATTTTCAAGTTGACCTAACAAAGTCAACATGTATATCATTCGAAGCGCCTTGACTATATAAACACAATGGCGTAAACAGTTTTTAGTTATCTTTATTAGGTTACAAGTTATTAGCGAAAAACAGTTTTGCAAATAAGCAACATTTTTCCACTTTTTTACCTTTGGAGCCTGAAATATTGACCTGAGATCAATTTTGAGGGCACCTCGTCGATTGCAAATTTCAATGGTTGGCGATCGCTTTTTCCCGTTTGTTTCTAGCTAGCATAGTTTCCCAGATACATGGGAATTTCTGGAGCGAAGTCCTAAAACAAGAAAAAATGGGAAAATTTGACATTTGGTGACCTCTGGTGACCTCAATTTTGACCTGACCTAAAACAAATACTGAAATACTTTCGATAGAACTTGTATCAACCTATCAAACGCCGTTTTCCGCTTGCCGCTACGTAGCGTAGTTTTCAAGATCTCACGGGGGGCGGAAATCACCCCGCCCCCTGCAGTTCGTGTTCGGGTCAAACCCCCTGCAGTGCGCGGGTTAAGGCCAGCTACGTGCCTCCTCAGACCGGCCGAGGGCCCTTTCAGACCGGCATAAGCCCGGCATACTCCATACGACCCTCTCAGGTCTGAATAATGCCCTCTTAGATCCCTGTCACACACGCCGAGGGCCCTCTGAGGCCTGACAGGGGCCCTGTTAGACCGAAATAAGAGTCATTACGACTGATAATAACCCTAATCAGGCCCTAAAATACCCCCTGGACTCGACCTAGGGTCCTCTGCTGGTCAATCGATGGTCCTCTCAAAGACGCCGAAGGTCATTTCTTACCGGCTTAATATCCTCTCAGGCCGGCATGGGGGCTCTCTTCTGCCTGGCGATGTCACTCTCATACCGACCGCCGGCCCTTGGAGGCCTAACGACTAGACAAGAGACTAGAGAACATCTATGGGACATTAAGGGAGCCACTGCAAATCTTCTTTTAATATACCATTGACTGGCGGGCAAATATTAGTCCTCCTTTACGAACATTCGTAATTGCTCAAAATATAATGACGTTATCATCATGAAACTTTTGATACCTTCTCCTACATCAATTTCACCGGTTCTGTGCGAAAATGAAGAAATTTCGTCGAAAACTTTTGAGATATAGGACATTTTAGTGTCGTCACAAACTGATTTATAACGAGAAAGTCAGCTTAACTTCAACACATTGTGCAAAGTCCAAACTTTGAGCTAACATACAATTAAGAAAGCTCAAAAGATAGCAAATTGCAGTGGCTACAAAATGGCTATCTCGGATTTTGTTCCCCATTTTGTTTAACCCCACAAAGTAATGAAATATAATGTTCAACTAAAAAAGAAATGTTCAAAAATATATTAAAAAACGGAATATATGTTGCAGAAGCACATATATGGACGATTACAAAATCAAGTATTAAAACAATACCACCATTTTTGGCTGACAGATGGCTCCAAAGTATGAATGAGTACCTAACTAACGATGTCATTTTTGTAAATTGCGTTCTTTTGGTTTGTAATAAGAACAACTGAACATCATCACTGTATTTATGAGACAAAATTAGTCCAGAAACATACATTTTCTTTATATTGATCAATTGGGAGTTTTATCTTTGTGACCTGACCTTGACCTGAACTTGACAACAACTTCACTTAAGTAAGAATTTATCGGTACTCGGTAATTTATCGGCTCTTACATGAGGTCGGGTGGTAAAATGACTGACATCGGATTCTACGAAGATTCAGGATGGGATAATTCATAAAATAATCCATAATCCATAAACCATGCATCGTGTGACTCTCGTAGATCTTTAGCGCATATTGACCTTTTGTGACCTGACCTTGAGCTTGACTTTCGCTTGCAGTCTCAATTTTGTTTAAGCGGGAATCGGGATATATATTATACCTTCCAGAATACTTTTGGGCAATAATGATCGCAATCGAAGGCTTATGATGGAAAATGTAAGCCCATAAACTCATGTAGGTGCGTCGATTTTGACCTTTGACCTGGCCGTCAAAGGTCAAAATCTTGTGTGACCTGATATCAATTGCACACTTAGTGATGTTTTTATAGACATATGGCTTTCTTAACCCGCGGCGTGCTGGGGTGGGGCGTTTGGACGCCCCCTAAGGGTTTTTCGGAGTTAGCGGGAAAACGGTAGCACGGTTTGCCGTATTTGACACAGATGTCTGGGTGCCAATTACGTTCATGGCGTGATATTTTTTTATCGGATCAAGTCAGGATTAGGTCAGGTAACCAGGGGCTGGATTACCATACTGACTTACGAATTATTTTCTTCGTAAGTCGTTCATTAGGAGATTACCATCTCACTACTTACGAAAATTCTTAACTCTCTGCCGACAAGTTTCCAATTTTGGGATTCCCATCTCTTTCATATATTTCTAAGGGGACTAAAAGCCAATAGCTGCAAGCTATTTCCTATAGGGAAGAGCAAGTTTTGGTCGCAAGTCAACTGCAGAATGTCGGCCACTTACTAGAGAGATGGTCATATCATCATCATATCATATCATATATTTCGGAACACATCCATAAAATGGGTTTTCAGTTTTCCACGTCAAATAACATAGATGTAAAAACATATCGCCCACGCATTAAATTATGCACATCAACCCTCAAGATATACACAATGCAAGTTTAAAGAACATCATTGAGACACTGTTTAAAAATAGCCAAAGTGGGTGAAACCCTCACATTCAGCGGCAAATCACTCCACGCTCTGATGGCTCGGATGAAAAACGAGCGCCTGGCGAACTCAGTGCGTGCGCGCGGCACCTCTAGCTGCCCGTCACTGGTAGCCCTGGTTGTGCGCGTGGATACATCGGAGCGACTGATGATCCGTGAACAGAGCAGTTCGGGGGCGTTCTCGACATGGGTGAGTTTATACATGGCGTACAAGTCTCGTTCGATAACCATATAATTTATCGCACGCCAGCCAAGTTCACGCAGTGTGCCAGATACTCGCTCGCGGTACCCCAGGCCAGTGACAACGCGAGCGCCAAAGTTAATGCACTTCTGCAGCCTACGTTTTTGGGTTTGGGTACAGCCTCCTCATACACACATGCAGTACTGCAAATGAGGAAACACAAGCGCCTCCACCAGCAGTCGCTTCGTTTCACGCGGCACGCGACGCTGCATTCTGGCGAGCCCGACCAAAACACAGTAACAGCGTCGGGTGATGGCGGCTATGTGTCGTTCCCACGTCAGGCATGAGTCGAGGTTGACACCCAGAATCTTCACCGACTGCACTGGAATTATTTCAGAGTTTCCGAACTGTACCGTAACGTTAAAGTCCATGTTTTGGCGCGGGGATTTTAGAACAAGTAGGTCAGTTTTCGTTTGTTTTACCTTCAATCTGTTTTTGGTGAACCAAAGCAATGCAATCGACAAATTGTCCTCAACGCGCCGTTTCAATTCTGGGAGATTTCCTGGCGAGTCGGAATCCAGAAACTGGGCGTCATCGGCGTACAGGTAATACCGATTTCAGAAAATTATTACGGAAAAAACTTAGGGAACTTCGTAAGAATTTCATGGATGGGAATCCAGCCCCAGGTCAGATCATGTGTGTACATATAACTACCACAAGACATCCATGCCAGAGATAAGACGTCCTACCCCCCCCCCCCCCCCCCAGTGTTCGATGACATGATGTGTCCGCCAGGGGTGTAGTTTCCTATTCAGTTGAGGGGGCTTCAGCCCCCCCCCCCCCAACTTGGACGAGAAAGTGGGTTAAATCTGGGGAGAAATATGTATTTTTGTGGATTTTGACGGTACTTTTAGCGATTTTTCCCAGCTAAGCCCCCCCCCCCCAACTTGTCTGTAAAAGCTACGCCCCTGGTGTACGCGTAAAGTTCCGAAACCGTGGCGACGCTACTGTTGTTGACCGGGGGCGTAAATCACGACTTACCGGGACAAAAATAACAACCTGCCGGATCGGTTTGGGGAGGGGGAGGGGGGCAAAAACATACGTTTGCCTACCGATATTTCGTTGGGGGGTGCAATTGCCCATTTTGCCCAACCGTAGATCCGCCACTGCCTTCCCCCATCACCGCGCTTCCCACCTTTTAACGGAGTTATATTGCTGATTTGGCGAAAATTGTTATTGCCAACAAAAACAAACTAACAAACAAAACATCACAGTTCCTTCAATATGGTTGCAGTTTTTCGTAGCACGTTTCGTATGTTCACGGTCACGGCCGACCTTCCAATTTGGAAGGTCGGACGGGGATCGTGGAGGGTTGGCTGCAGTGACGTATCCAGGATTCACTCCGACCCCAGGAGGGGCCATTTTGTTATCAGGGGGACATAAGGTACCCCCACCAAAAAAAACAACACCGGATTTGTCCCACTATATTTTTAAAGGGGCATATTTTCAACAACAAAATCCTTAAAAATATAAATAAATAAATCGAAATAGGGCCCTGCAGGCCCTATTTCCAAAGGGTACATACGGCAAGGGGGCACGTACGGACCTTCAGGGGGGGGTCAATTGCCCCTCCCCCTACTTGGGTACGCCTATGGTTGACTGAGCCCCATCGAATATGCCCCCCAAAAACTGAAAATATGCCCCTCTAAAAATATAGTGGGGAAAATCCGGTGAGTTTTTTTTTGTGGGGGTACCTTATGCCCCCTGATCAAATTTTCCCCTTCCTGGAGTGAATCCTGGGAACGCCACTGGGCTTGCGCGACATAATGTAAGCATTGAACTGAATCTAATGGAGGCATATGCATTATGCATCAAAGATACGTTCTTCAAAGAGACCATCTGATCCATTCAATATACATGCTGGCGGGTACCTCGGCACTATGTGAGTGGTGATCTAACTTTTCATTGAAGCCAGCCAGGTTGAGACAGATTTCCCACGCAAGTGCTCCGAACTTGGGAATACTGGCTAGTTGGCTGGTCGGGGGTAGTTTGGCCGCATTAGATTGATTAAATGGGAAGTTACGTTCTCTGACTTATGTAACTGTTTCGACTTTTCCAACGGTTCGAAAGGAGCGTCGCTTGCATTACACAATATTGGTTGGAATACTGGCTAGTTGGCTGGTCGGGGGTAGTTTGGCCGCATTAGATTGATTAAATGGGAAGTTACGTTCTCTGACCTATGTAACTGTTTCGACTTTTCGAACGGTTCGAAAGGAGCGTCGCTTGCATTACACAATATTGGTTGGAATACTGGCTAGTTGGCTGGTCGGGGGTAGTTTGGCCGCATTAGATTGATTAAATGGGAAGTTACGTTCTCTGACCTATGTAACTGTTTCGACTTTTCGAACGGTTCGAAAGGAGCGTCGCTTGCATTACACAATATTGGTTGGAATACTGGCTAGTTGGCCGGTCGGGGGTAGTTTGGCCGCATTAGATTGATTAAATGGGAAGTTACGTTCTCTGACCTATGTAACTGTTTCGACTTTTCGAACGGTTCGAAAGGAGCGTCGCTTGCATTACACAATATTGGTGGGAATACTGGCTAGTTGGCCGGTCGGGGGTAGTTTGGCCGCATTAGATTGATTAAATGGGAAGTTACGTTCTCTGGCTTATGTAACTGTTTCGACTTTTCGAACGGTTCGAAAGGAGCGTCGCTTGCATTACACAATATTGGTTGGAATACTGGCTAGTTGGCTGGTCGGGGGTAGTTTGGCCGCATTAAATTGATTAAATGGGAAGTTACGTTCTCTGACCTATGTAACTGTTTCGACTTTTCGAACGGTTCGAAAGGAGCGTCGCTTGCATTACACAATATTGGTTGGAATACTGGCTAGTTGGCTGGTCGGGGGTAGTTTGGCCGCATTAGATTGATTAAATGGGAAGTTACGTTCTCTGACTTATGTAACTGTTTCGACTTTTCGAACGGTTCGAAAGGAGCGTCGCTTGCATTACACAATATTGGTTGGAATACTGGCTAGTTGGCTGGTCGGGGGTAGTTTGGCCGCATTAGATTGATTAAATGGGAAGTTACGTTCTCTGACTTATGTAACTGTTTCGACTTTTCGAACGGTTCGAAAGGAGCGTCGCTTGCATTACACAATATTGGTTGGAATACTGGCTAGTTGGCTGGTCGGGGGTAGTTTGGCCGCATTAGATTGATTAAATGGGAAGTTACGTTCTCTGACTTATGTAACTGTTTCGACTTTTCGAACGGTTCGAAAGGAGCGTCGCTTGCATTACACAATATTGGTTGGAATACTGGCTAGTTGGCTGGTCGGGGGTAGTTTGGCCGCATTAGATTGATTAAATGGGAAGTTACGTTCTCTGACTTATGTAACTGTTTCGACTTTTCGAACGGTTCGAAAGGAGCGTCGCTTGCATTACACAATATTGGTTGGAATACTGGCTAGTTGGCTGGTCGGGGGTAGTTTGGCCGCATTAGATTGATTAAATGGGAAGTTACGTTCTCTGACTTATGTAACTGTTTCGACTTTTCGAACGGTTCGAAAGGAGCGTCGCTCGCATTACACAATATTGGTTGGGAATTTTCAAAGATGGAGCGCAAATTGTAGAAAATTAGAAGCCGCAAAAGTCAAAACAACCGTATTTCAAAGACAGTATATGCAGTCAATCACATAAGACACCAATTAAATGATAAGCCACATAATTACCAGTCGACACTACGATTATGGGCATTCATCCCGGGAAAAAATCCATCAGAATGTAGGGAACGTGAAGATACACAGGACTTACACCCAGTGGCGGTCGCAGCCCTGGCCTTTGGGAGGGGCAACTTGGCAAAGGGGCCCTCGGTTGGTCTGAAAGGGCCCTCGGTCGGTGCGAGGGGCCTACGCTGATTTGACAGGGCATTTTTACACCTTAGGCTTGATTTTTAAACTTTTTAGGGCTTTTAAACCCTATATGGCTTATGTCGGTCTGAAAGCGGCCTTCGGACGGTCTGAGAGGGTATTTTCAGGCATTGGGTATTCCAAGACAGATCGGCAGGGCCAAAACGCACTGCATTTCAGGTTTCGACGAAAATTCGTTATCATGGGTATTAACAGAGACGTAGGAACGTCACAAGTGTGTGTGTGTGTGTGCGGGGGGAGGGGGGGGGGGGCAGTGAAACTTTGATCTCGTATTGAGAGAAACCAAACCCCCTATGCAATATTTATTTGCAGATCCGGGCTCTTCCAGTCTTGGCGAACCCAGTCTTGGCGAACCTTTTGCCATTAAACAAAATCACCGACAAAAAAAAACGAAATTGCCACCCCCCCCCCCCCCCTCTGTTCCTACGCCTATCAGCTGAGGAAATCTGAGGTCACTAGCACTTTGTTGCCAATTACTCTTTTTATAATGAATATATAGACGTGCAACCATAGGCGTACCCAAGGGGGGGGGGCGACGGGGCCATTGCCCCCAACCCCCTGAAGGTCCGTAAATCCCTGAGCCAATCCCTTTGGTCGATTTTTTTTAAAGGGATTTTTTTTGAAAATATACCCCTCTAAAAATATAGTGGGCCAAATCCGGTGAGTTTTTTTGGTGGGGGTACTTTATGTCCTCTTGATAAAAAATGACCCCCTCCTGGAGTGAATCCTGCGTGCAACTCGCATTACTGTGTTTGTCTTGCTGAGCAGCTGCGTCTCCCCCATATGCAACATTACCTACTGGGTCCACAAATGACCTTGACCTGTGGTCAAATTCTGAACTTGACCCAATCCGGTCATCGTGAATACAGTTCGAAGTGCCTCGGCGAGACAAACACGATGGCGCTGAAATTGTTACCCTATCTTCATTAGGTAAAACGTTGTGCACGAACAACTTCATGGAAGAAAATGCCAGCATGACATTTGGTGACCTCTGAAGCCTAAACTGTTACCATGAGCTAATTTTTTCCCCGTTTCTTCCTAGCTAGCATAGTGCCCAAGATATTTGGAGTTTCTGGAGCTAAGTCCTAAAGTTGGAAAATTTAACTTTTGATGACCTCCGGTGACCTCAATTTTGACCTCAGCCAAAGCATGACTAAAGTGACTTCGATTGGGCCCTCAGTGTCTTTGAAAGGACCGCTGGTTGACCTGGTCCTTGCCCAGCCTGAGAGGGTGTTGCTATGCCTGATGGGTCGTTATCAGGCGTCTAAGAGCCTTATGACGGTCTGTGAGTCCCTTTCTAGGCTTAAAAGGGCCCTCGGTCGGCCTGCTAGGGCCGTCAAGCGGCGACAGGGACTTTTGCTGGTTTGAGAGGGTATTTTTTTTCAAAGAGCCCACTCTGAACTCCATTGGGCCCATCTGACCTCCATAGGTCCCGCCCTGACCTCCAGAGGGCCCACTCTGACCTCCCGCCCACTCTAACCTCCACAGTTACACCGCTGGCTTCCAGAGGGTCCCATATGGCCTCCAGGGAGCCCACATTGACCTCAGGGCTCAGGAGGCCCACTCTTGCCTCTGGAGGGCCCACTCTGACATCCATAGGGCTCATCTGGCCTTCCATAGGACCCGCTGTGACCTCCAGAGGGCCCACTCTGACCTCTGGAGGACCTACTCTGGCTCCAGGGGGCCCTGGCTTCCAAAGGGCCACTCCGGATACTAGTGGACCTGCTCTGGCTTCCTGGGGCCCACTCTTACCTTCAGATGGCCCACTCTGGCCTTCAGAGGGCGCTCTCCGGCTTCCACCTCCAGAGGGTTCACTCCTGCCTCCATAAGACCAACTCTGACCTCCAGAGGGCCCCTCTGGCTTCACGACGGCCACTCTCGCTTTCAGAGGGTCCATGCTTACGGTGACCTCCAGAGGGCCCCTCCAACTTCCAGAGGGCCCCATGTGGCCTCCAGAGGGTCTACTCTGACCTCCAGAGGGCACACTCCGACCTCTACCTCCAGAGGGCCCATTGCTGCCTTTACCTACAGTGGGCTCACTTCAGCCCCCAGACTCCAGAGGCCCAATTCTGACCTCCAGAGGGCCCCTGGCTTCCAAAGGGCCTAATCTTTCCTCCAAAGGGTCCACTCTGGCTTCCAGAGGGCCTACTTCTGCTTCCAGAGAGCCCACTCTGACAGACAGAGGCCTATTCTGACCTGTGAGGGCCCACTCTGGCTTTCAGAGGGCCCATTTGGCCTCCAGAGTGACCCTTGGCCTTCAGAGGGCTCCTTTGGCTTTCAGAGGGCCCTCTACGGACCCCAGAGGCCCTCTCCGGCATCCAGAGTGCCCACTCTGGCCTTCAGAGGGCCCTTCTGGCTTCACGACGGCCATTCTCGCTTTCAGAGGGCCCATTCTTACTTCCAGAGGATCCCCTCTGGCTTCACGACGGCCATTTTTGCTTTCAAACGGCCCACTCTGACCTCCAGAGGGCTCACTCCGGCCTCCAGAGGGCCCCATGTGGTCTCCACCTCCAAAGGGCCCACTCCTGCCTCCAGAGGGCTAACTCTGACCTCCAAAGGGCCCCCTGACCTCCAAAGAGCCCCCTGACCTCCAGAGAGCCCCCTGACTTCCAGAGGGCCCATTTTAGCCTTCAGAGGGCTCACTCCTGCCTATAGAGGGCCAACTCTGTCTTCCAGTGGGCCCCCTCCGGCTTCCAAAGGGCTTACTCTGAACTCCAGAGGGCCCATTCTGACCTGCAGAGAGCCCACTCTGGCTTTCAGAGGGCCCCTTTAGCCTTCATGGGCCCTCTCCAGCCTTCAGAAGGCCCTCGGGATACCTTTGGGCCGCCACTGACCTCCAGAGGGCCCACTCCGGCCTACAAGGGGCCCATTTTGGCCTCCAGAGGGCCCTCTCCGACCTCTAAAGGGCCCACGTTGGCCTCGAGAGGACTCGTTTTAGCCTCCAGGAGCCATTCTGACATCCAGTTGGCCTTCTCTCTGACCTCTTGAGGGCCCGAAGTGACTTAGGGGGGGGGGGGGCAAAAGATATGTTGCCCCCCCCCCCCCTCTTGGACCTTTGGGGGGCATGGCCCAGATACCCCCTCCCCCTGCAACCGCTTCTGCAGTTACACCTCGCTGCTTAAATGCAATTAAAACCACTTGGACGGATAAAGTTTGGGATGCGAGACCATTTCAAGTTGCTTTTGCCCTGTTGATCAGTTCTGTTGTTGCTGTTATTGTTTGTTATTGAGTTTCACAACAGCACGACGACATCGGTTATATGGCGTGACGACATCGGTTATATGGCGTGACGACATCGGTTATATGGCGTGACGACATCGGTTATATGGCACGACGACATCGGTTATATGGCGTGACGAAATCGGTTATATGGCGTGACGACATCGGTTATATGTCGTGACGACATCGGTTATATGGCGTGACGACATCGGTTATATGGCGTGACGACATCGGTTATATGGCGTGGCGACATAGGCAGGAGTGAGCCCTCGAAGGCCCACTCTAGCCTTCAGAGGGCTCACTCCTGCCTATAGAGGGCCAACTCTGTCTTCCAGCGGGCCCCCTCCGGCTTCCAGAGGGCTTACTCTGAACTCCAGAGGGCCCATTCTGACCTGCAGAGAGCCCACTCTGGCTTTCAGAGGGCCCCTTTAGCCTTCATGGGCTCTCTCCGGCCTTCAGAAGGCCCTCGGGATACCTTTGGGCCGCCTCTGACCTCCAGAGGGCCCACTCCGGCCTACAAGGGGCCCATTTTGGCCTCCAGAGGGCCCTCTCCGACCTCTAAAGGGCCCACGTTGGCCTCGAGAGGGCTCGTTTTAGCCTCCAGGAGCCATTCTGACATCCAGTTGGCCTTCTCTCTGACCTCTTGAGGGCCCGAAGGGACTAAGGGGGGGGGGGACAAAAGATATGTTGCCCCCCCCCCCCCTCTTGGACCTTTGGGGGGCATGGCCCAGATCCCCCTTCCCCCTGCAACCGCCTCTGCAGTTACACCTCGCTGCTTAAATGCAATTAAAACAACTTGGACGGATAAAGTTTGGGATGCGAGACCTTTTCAAGTTGATTTTGCCCTGCTGATCAGTCCTGTTGTTGCTGTTATTGTTTGTTATTGAGTTTCACGACAGCACGACGACATCGGTTATATGGCGTGACGACATCGGTTATATGGCGTGACGACATCGGTTATATGGCACGACATCGGTTATATGGCGTGACAACATCGGTTATATGGCGTGACGACATCGGTTATATGGCGTGACGACATCGGTTATATGGTGTGACGACATCGGTTATATGGCGTGACGACATCGGTTATATGGCGTGACATCGGTTATATGGCGTGACGACATCGGTTATATGGCATGACGACATCGGTTATATGGCGTGACGACATCGGTTATATGGCATGACGACATCGGTTATATGGTGTGACGACATCGGTTATATGGCGTGACGACATCGGTTATATGGCGTGACGACATCGGCTATATGGCGTGACGACATCGGTTATATGGTGTGACGACATCGGTTATATGGCGTGACGACATCGGTTATATGGCACGACGACATATGTTATATGGCGTGACGACATCGGTTATATGGCGTGACGACATCGGTTATATGGCGTGACATCGGTTATATGGCGTGACGACATCGGTTATATGGCGTGACGATATCGGTTATATGGCGTCGGGAGTGATCGCGCTGTTTCAAGGTATCGTGACGTCAGACTATACCTTACATAGGGGCCCATCGGGAAACGTCGCGTCTTTGGGACCTAACTGCAGCTCCACTGTAATGGGGGATACTTCCGGGGGAGCGTGACGGATCGGCGACGTAACAGGACAGTGATGTGACAGCATGTGACCCTGCTGGGACAATAATACATCCCATCGGCAATAATGGATTGTCACATGACTGATCATGTGACCCTGCTGGGACATAATCATCCCATCGGCAATAATGGATTGTCACATGACAGTGATCATGTGACCCTGCTGGGACAATAATCATCCCATCGGCAATAATGGATTGTCACATGACAGTTATCATGTGACCCTGCTGGGACAATAATCATCCCATCGGCAATAATGGAATGTCACATGACAGTGATCATGTGACCCTGCTGGGACAATAATACATCCCATCGGCAATAATGGATTGTCACATGACAGTGATCATGTGACCCTGCTGGGACATAATCATCCCATCGGCAATAATGGAATGTCACATGACAGTGATCATGTGACCCTGCTGGGACAATAATCATCCCATCGGCAATAATGGAATGTCACATGACAGTGATCATGTGACCCTGCTGGGACAATAATACATCCCATCGGCAATAATGGATTGTCACATGACAGTGATCATGTGACCCTGCTGGGACATAATCATCCCATCGGCAATAATGGATTGTCACATGACAGTGATCATGTGACCCTGCTGGGACAATAATCATCCCATCGGCAATAATGGATTGTCACATGACAGTGATCATGTGACCCTGCTGGGACATAATCATCCCATCGGCAATTATGGATTGTCACATGACAGTGATCATGTGACCCTGCTGGGACATAATCATCCCATCGGCAATAATGGATTGTCACATGACAGTGATCATGTGACCCTGCTGGGACAATAATACATCCCATCGGCAATAATGGATTGTCACATGACAGTGATCATGTGACCCTGCTGGGACATAATCATCCCATCGGCAATAATGGATTGTCACATGACAGTGATCATGTGACCCTGCTGGGACAATAATCATCCCATCGGCAATAATGGAATGTCACATGACAGTGATCATGTGACCCTGCTGGGACATAATCATCCCATCGGCAATAATGGATTGTCACATGACAGTGATCATGTGACCCTGCTGGGACAATAATACATCCCATCGGCAATAATGGAATATCACATGACAGTGATCATGTGACCCTGCTGGGACATAATCATCCCATCGGCAATAATGGAATGTCACATGACAGTGATCATGTGACCCTGCTGGGACAATAATACATCCCATCGGCAATAATGGATTGTCACATGACAGTGATCATGTGACCCTGCTGGGACATAATCATCCCATCGGCAATAATGGAATGTCACATGACAGTGATCATGTGACCCTGCTGGCACATAATCATCCCCTCGGCAATAATGGAATGTCACATGACAGTGATCATGTGACCCTGCTGGGACAATAATACATCCCATCGGCAATAATGGATTGTCACATGACAGTGATCATGTGACCCTGCTGGGACATAATCATCCCATCGGCAATAATGGAATGTCACATGACAGTGATCATGTGACCCTGCTGGGACATAATCATCCCATCGGCAATAATGGAATGTCACATGACAGTGATCATGTGACCCTGCTGGGACATAATCATCCCATCGGCAATAATGGAATGCCACATGACAGTGATCATGTGACCCTGCTGGGACATAATCATCCCATCGGCAATAATGGAATGTCACATGACAGTGATCATGTGACCCTGCTGGGACATAATCATCCCATCGGCAATAATGGAATGTCACATGACAGTGATCATGTGACCCTGCTGGGACATAATCATCCCATCGGCAATAATGGAATGTCACATGACAGTGATCATGTGACCCTGCTGGGACATAATCATCCCATCGGCAATAATGGATTGTCACATGACAGTGATCATGTGACCCTGCTGGGACATAATCATCCCATCGGCAATAATGGAATGTCACATGACAGTGATCATGTGACCCTGCTGGGACATAATCATCCCATCGGCAATAATGGAATGTCACATGACAGTGATCATGTGACCCTGCTGGGACATAATCATCCCATCGGCAATAATGGATTGTCACATGACAGTGATCATGTGACCCTGCTGGGACAATAATACATCCCATCGGCAATAATGGATTGTCACATGACAGTGATTATGTGACCCTGCTGGGACAATAATACATCCCATCGGCAATAATGGATTGTCACATGACAGTGATCATGTGACCCTGCTGGGACAATAATACATCCCATCGGCAATAATGGATTGTCACATGACAGTGATCATGTGACCCTGCTGGGACATAATCATCCCATCGGCAATAATGGATTGTCACATGACAGTGATCATGTGACCCTGCTGGGACAATAATACATCCCATCGGCAATAATGGAATGCCACATGACAGTGATCATGTGACCCTGCTGGGACATGATCATCCCATCGGCAATAATGGATTGTCACATGACAGTGATCATGTGACCCTGCTGAGACAATAATACATCCCATCGGCAATAATGGATTGTCACATGACAGTGATCATGTGACCCTGCTGGGACATAATCATCCCATCGGCAATAATGGAATGTCACATGACAGTGATCATGTGACCCTGCTGGGACATAATCATCCCATCGGCAATAATGGAATGTCACATGACAGTGATCATGTGACCCTGCTGGGACATATTATCCCATCGGCAATAATGGAATGTCACATGACAGTGATCATGTGACCCTGCTGGGACATAATCATCCCATCGGCAATAATGGAATGTCACATGACAGTGATCATGTGACCCTGCTGGGACATAATCATCCCATCGGCAATAATGGAATGTCACATGACAGTGATCATGTGACCCTGCTGGGACATAATCATCCCATCGGCAATAATGGATTGTCACATGACAGTGATCATGTGACCCTGCTGGGACATAATCATCCCATCGGCAATAATGGAATGTCACATGACAGTGATCATGTGACCCTGCTGGGACATATTATCCCATCGGCAATAATGGAATGTCACATGACAGTGATCATGTGACCCTGCTGGGACATAATCATCCCATCGGCAATAATGGAATGTCACATGACAGTGATCATGTGACCCTGCTGGGACATAATCATCCCATCGGCAATAATGGATTGTCACATGACAGTGATCATGTGACCCTGCTGGGACATAATCATCCCATCGGCAATAATGGAATGTCACATGACAGTGATCATGTGACCCTGCTGGGACAATAATACATCCCATCGGCAATAATGGATTGTCACATGACAGTGATCATGTGACCCTGCTGGGACAATGATACATCCCATTGGCAATAATGGATTGTCACATGACAGTGATCATGTGACCCTGCTGGGACAATAATACATCCCATCGGCAATAATGGATTGTCACATGACAGTGATCATGTGACCCTGCTGGGACATAATCATCCCATCGGCAATAATGGATTGTCACATGACAGTGATCATGTGACCCTGCTGGGACATAATCATCCCATCGGCAATAATGGAATGTCACATGACAGTGATCATGTGACCCTGCTGGGACAATAATACATCCCATCGGCAATAATGGAATGTCACATGACAGTGATCATGTGACCCTGCTGGGACAATAATACATCCCATCGGCAATAATGGAATGTCACATGACAGTGATCATGTGACCCTGCTGGGACAATAATACATCCCATCGGCAATAATGGAATGCCACATGACAGTGATCATGTGACCCTGCTGGGACATAATCATCCCATCGGCAATAATGGATTGTCACATGACAGTGATCATGTGACCCTGCTGGGACATAATCATCCCATCGGCAATAATGGATTGTCACATGACAGTGATCATGTGACCCTGCTGGGACATAATCATCCCATCGGCAATAATGGATTGTCACGTGACAGTGATCATGTGACCCTGCTGGGACATAATCATCCCATCGGCAATAATGGATTGTCACATGACAGTGATCATGTGACCCTGCTGGGACATAATCATCCCATCGGCAATAATGGATTGTCACATGACAGTGATCATGTGACCCTGCTGGGACATAATCATCCCATCGGCAATAATGGATTGTCACGTGACAGTGATCATGTGACCCTGCTGGGACATAATCATCCCATCGGCAATAATGGATTGTCACATGACAGTGATCATGTGACCCTGCTGGGACATAATCATCCCATCGGCAATAATGGATTGTCACATGACAGTGATCATGTGACCCTGCTGGGACATAATCATCCCATCGGCAATAATGGATTGTCACGTGACAGTGATCATGTGACCCTGCTGGGACATAATCATCCCATCGGCAATAATGGATTGTCACATGACAGTGATCATGTGACCCTGCTGGGACATAATCATCCCATCGGCAATAATGGATTGTCACATGACAGTGATCATGTGACCCTGCTGGGACATAATCATCCCATCGGCAATAATGGATTGTCACATGACAGTGATCATGTGACCCTGCTGGGACATAATCATCCCATCGGCAATAATGGATTGTCACATGACAGTGATCATGTGACCCTGCTGGGACATAATCATCCCATCGGCAATAATGGATTGTCACATGACAGTGATCATGTGACCCTGCTGGGACATAATCATCCCATCGGCAATAATGGATTGTCACATGACAGTGATCATGTGACCCTGCTGGGACATAATCATCCAATCGGCAATAATGGATTGTCACATGACAGTGATCATGTGACCCTGCTGGGACAATAATACATCCCATCGGCAATAATGGAATGTCACATGACAGTGATCATGTGACCCTGCTGGGACATAATCATCCCATCGGCAATAATGGAATGTCACATGACAGTGATCATGTGACCCTGCTGGGACATAATCATCCCATCGGCAATAATGGATTGTCACATGACAGTGATCATGTGACCCTGCTGGGACAATAATACATCCCATCGGCAATAATGGAATGTCACATGACAGTGATCATGTGACCCTGCTGGGACATAATCATCCCATCGGCAATAATGGATTGTCACATGACAGTGATCATGTGACCCTGCTGGGACATAATCATCCCATCGGCAATAATGGAATGTCACATGACAGTGATCATGTGACCCTGCTGGGACATAATCATCCCATCGGCAATAATGGATTGTCACATGACAGTGATCATGTGACCCTGCTGGGACAATAATACATCCCATCGGCAATAATGGATTGTCACATGACAGTGATCATGTGACCCTGCTGGGACATAATCATCCCATCGGCAATAATGGATTGTCACATGACAGTGATCATGTGACCCTGCTGGGACATAATCATCCCATCGGCAATAATGGAATGTCACATGACAGTGATCATGTGACCCTGCTGGGACAATAATACATCCCATCGGCAATAATGGAATGTCACGTGACACATGCAGCGGCGATCTTCATCTGACGACGCCCGGCATTTCTGTCGATAACGAACACGGCGATTTATGTGTTACTGGCCCGTTCGGTGATGTTCGTTTTTTTTATCTAGTGCCGGGCGGCGGATTGTCTTTTGGTGGCTGTGTCTGGTGGGTGAGAGGAGGGGCAGTCGGCCGGGCGGGCCGCTGGCAGCCGGGGGGGGGGGGGGGGGGCGATTGTGTCCCTGGCCAGGCAGGCAGGTGTACGCCCCAGATCACCAGGTGCGCCCCCTCTCTCTCCCCTCTCTCTCTCCCTCTCCCCTCGGGTAACTGGAGCTCTGTGTGAGCAGCCGAGGGCAAATACACAGAGTATGAACATTGGACGTCCGGGCAACAAAAGCAGTCTGGATTCGAAATGGAAGAATCGGGATTTATATTTTCGCGGTTAGGATTAAATCTATACATTGGTGGATCATTGAACTGCATGAACAAAACATTCTGAAACCAATGCTAGGTTCAGTCCCACGCGTGCCTGTGGTCTCACCGTTGCATACTGTGATTGACTTTCAGTAGTTTTTTTTTGTACACCGCACCTCTGGGTCAGACTGACGTTTTCTTTGAACACCGTACATCGGAGAGACTTTAGCCATTTTATTTGTACACCGTACCTCGGCAAAAGGCGTTTCCTTTGTACACCGTACCTCGGCAAAAGGCGTGTCCTTTGTACATCGTACCTCGAGCCCAGGGACATACGTTGGCCGTCAATCTGACGTCTAGTGTCATGAAGGGATCCTCTGTTCGGCGACGCCGGCGGCGGTCCCAAATCCCCGTCCTTTCCGGGTAGGAGGGCGGCCTCCCGGTCCACCCCTGACCCGCGGCCCCTGGACCGGCCCGGCCCCGCACTGAGGCCGGTGTCAGCTGGCGGACTGCGGGAAACGCCGAGCAGCGCCAGGCCAGCTGACGGCCGTCCAGCTGCCCCGCTGAGCCCTCGCCGGCGCGGCGACACCCGGGAGGTGTGACGCCCGACTGCACCGCCGCGCCGTGCCGTCCTCCCCAGCCCCACACCAGCCTCCAGTGGGGCAGGAGAGCACGCAGCTGGGGCTCAAGTTCAAGTTCAAGTGCATGTATTACAAGGAGCGTCCACATAGTGGGTATTTTGCACCTAGTCATAGCTAGCATGGCTCATGATGCAGCACATACATACACAGTGAAAGCGATACAGTCAGCAGATATACAGTCGATACAGTCAATCAGCGATTTAAAGCAGTCAGGAACGCGCGGCGCGAGCGGGCATGGACGGCTGCCGCTGACAGTCGGTTCCACGCGGCGGCAGCTCGGTACGGAAACTGCCGCTGGGTGGCGGTCAGCCGGACGCGAGGCAGATGGAGTGAGCCAACGCCGTGACCGAAACCGCTCGAGTCGGGCGTTGGGAAGACTCGGCACGCGTCACAAATAGAGCACGCAGAGCGTGGGGCGACTCGCTGACATGCAGCGCCCTGTGCACGTTCAGGCAGTCACGGTGGCGAACAATTTCCTCGCCACGCTCCCCAAACCAGCCTCCAGTGGGGCAGGAGAGCATGCACCTGGGGCTGGGCCGCCCGGCTCTCCGGCTCTCCGGCTCTCCGGCTCTCCGGCTCTCCGGCGCCCTGCCGGTCGCGTGGGCCGGCCATTCGGTGCTGACCGCCGCGGCCGGCGACACTGTCAGGTAGTACGAGGCTGTCGAATCACGCAATCCTCGCGATGTTGCAGCGTAAACCTGCTGTTATTTGTCGTCACTGAGTCGCATTACATCAAATGAAGTCTCCGAACCGCAGCAACTGAGTATGGTTAACTTCACAATTTATGTTTTTAGGACCGTTTTGTTTCCGTGGCGTTTCGTGTAACCACTTCCATTCTGCATAACAGATATGCCTACCCTACCCAGTACCCACTCCTTTACTTTCTATATTATATCTAATAGAATATGAAGCTGTGTTTAAACCTGGAGACAATGTCGGATTGATATTTCGGTAGTGACACGTTACAGGCCACAGTTATATCTAATAGAATATGAAGCTGTGTTTAAACCTGGAGACAATGTCGGATTGATATTTCGGTAGTGACACGTTACAGGCCACAGTGTCACGTTTATATGAATTATGATGTAAGGCTGCGACTTCGTTTCCACCGTCCGTCGCTGCACGGCGGTGTTGCCTGACCTCGTGATGCTTTAATTAAGCAGGCTGCTGTGTCACCTGCTAACGAACCAGCAAGATGATTACCAATTAGAGACTCTAATGGAGATGAGCCGGGCAGGAACTGATGTGTCGGAAAGCGGCGCACAACGAACAGCCTAATTCCGGACACCGAGTGACGTCACAGGGGGTCTCCAGGCGGCGCGCTGGCAACACCCGGGGAAGTTACCGGGCGCTCTCCACGGCAAGGGGTCCGTGGGAACGGGTTACCAACGTCAGGGAACGAAGGGTCGGCTTAAAGTTTCTTCAACTTTTGCCGAAATGAAGTTGGCCAGTACGTGTTAGGCTACCCGAGCTGTTCAGCATTTGAGAAGGAAGGCAGGCACGACAGGAGGGAGATCACCCAGGTCACCCCTCCTGGATCACCAGGTCCAGGAAGGGGTGACCTGACCACAGTGGCGGATCTACGGTTGGGCAAAATGGGCAATTCCCCCCCCCCCCAAACTAAATATCGGTAGGCAAACGTATGCCCCCCCCCCCCCAACCGATCCGGCAGGTTGTGATTTTTGTCCTGGTACAGTAGCGGATAAATCTTTCTTCGAAAATACGATTTTTTTATTTATTTTTACATGGGAAGACAACCAAAACAACACATTAAGACAAACAAAAATTGCCGTCCAACCATTTTTTATTTTCTTGAAAAGTTGTGCGCTGGGGGTTTCAATGGGAATTGATTGGTGGTGACCAAAAATAAAAAAATAAAATACATTTTCCAAGATACGGCCTTCCGTATTTTTCCATGTTCACTGTGCAGGCCTAATTTTGACGACCAATAACTCCGAGACTAAAAAAGCGATTTTGATATATAAAACAATATATTGTTTGGATCAGGATTAGTCGAAGAACAATTTGACAATCACGGTGTTTCGATTTTTCACTTTATTTTTTTACCTACTTTTTGCGCTGTGACCTTGACCTGTTGGAAACTGAAATTAAAATTTCCGTCTGATGAAGATTTGAGCTTCATTGATGTCCTTTCGTATAAAAAAGCGGGGTTCGACCTGTAAAAATCATTTTTGAGTCATGCAATGCTGACATAATACGCTGTTTGGGCACCTGTCCGTCGATAACTTCGCATCTACTTGGCATACGCTTTCGAAACAAAGTCCTGAGTGACTCTTGACGATGAAACCTCTCCGTTGGTGCCTGCTACACCGACATCAGGTCGCCATATGACCTGCCAGGCCAATACAACGTAACGTACCCAAACAGCGTAGTGTGTGCATTGCAAGGCTCAAAAGTAGTTTGTACAGGTCGAACCCCACTTTTTATATTTTGTATACGAAAGGACATCAATGGAACTCAAATCGCCATCAGACGAAAAAGCATAATTTCAGTTTCCAACAGTTCAAGGTCACGGCGCAAAATGTAGGTCACGAGGTCACGTGACAAAATGAAAGTCGAAAATCCGAGATTGCCAAATTGTTCTATGACTAATCCCGATCCAAACAATACAAAAAATCACTTATTTAGTCTCGGAGTTATTGGTCGTCAAAATTACAGTGAACGCACAGTGAACTTGGGAAATTTTCGGAAGGACTTATCTTTTTTTTCTTCTTTTTTTTTGTCACCACCAATGAATTCCCCGCCCTTGAAACTCTCCAGTGCACAACTTTTCTAGAAAATTAAAAATGGTCGGACAGCAAATTTGAAGAAAAAAAAATGGTTGTCTTACTGTGGAAGTCCCCACAAGTAGGTTTTACAGGTCAAACCCCACTTTTTTCTTTTTTTTATACGAAAGTACATCAATGAAGCTCATATCGTCATCAGACGGAAATGCTCATTTCAGTTTCCAACAGGTAAAGGTCATGGCGCAAAAAGTAGTCACGAGGTCACGTGACAAAAAAAAATCCGTGATTGCCAAATTGATCTTCGACTAATCCTGATCCAATCAAAAAAGTTTTCAAAATCGTTTTTGTTTTTGTCTCGGAGTCTCGGTCGTGAAAATTAGGCCAGCACAGTGAACTTGGGAAAATACGGAAGGCCGTATTTAAGAAAATATTTGGGGGGGGGGTGTCACCACCCATGAATTCCCCGCCCTTGAAACCTCCAATGCACAACTTTTCAAGACAATTAAAAATGGTCAGACGGCACCCACCGGTTGTCTTACTGTGGAATGCCCCACATGTGATCTTAGGTCAGATCACGTGATTTTATCATGCGGCCATTTCAAATTCAGAATTTGTTTCTTGCCAGAATCGATTTCGCTATATTGACCTTCGATGGTAAGAAATTGGATTTAGGTTTTTCCTATATACATTTTTGTTGTTGTTGAAAAATCATGGTCTTTGGTAATAACTTAGCACATAGTTATTGTGCTAGAGAGCTTAACTCAACGGCATTATATCTGTCCCGTCGAGCTGCATTCAATGGTGCATAGCATGACCCCCGCATGTCACTCCATGACCTCAAGGTCACGTCTCCTGAGGTGAGGTTGATTTCCCAAATGACCTGGCTTGATTATACAATATATAATTTGTTGCCATTTTTCGTTTTATTTCGCTCAATTGAACGTTTTGTTTTCTCTGGAAGACACTTTTAGCTATTTTTATAACATTCTCGGTTTGGAAATAGAGAGGGGAAAAATTGATATTTTGAGGACCCACAGACGGCGAAATATTTAATTATGTCATCATGTGATCTTGATCACTGAGCGAAATAGGTTGGCACGTGATTCAAAGGGTCTGCACCCTCTTATTCCACCTAAGAAAAATCACGATTTTTAACTGAGAACATAACGAAATCACGTGTCTCGCCGCATAACCATGCATTTACAGAATGGTGCACCCGACAAACATACCAAGTCAACCCATAACTCTGAACTCACTCGTAGCATGATGGTCGAAAATACCTCCATCCTGGCAAAATGTTCAAACAGGAAAAAACTCATGGTACTAGAAGCTGTTTACATAAGGGACAGGGACCCTTTCATCAACCGGCAAATGGACATGAGGGGTACCCTGTCCTTATATGATGGGAGACCCTTGCTACCGAGGGGTGGGGGCGCGCACGATTGATGTCGAGTATCGTGGCTCGTGCGATGTAATACTTGTGTGTGTGTGTGTGTGTGTGTGTGTGTGTGTACTGTGTATGATGCATGTGTATGCATTGCCCTGTATGTATATATCATAACTGTATTAAATATGTATGCGAATCTTCGTTCCCATAGGAGTCGCCCGTATTTAGCAGAACGTGCTGTAAAATATAAAAAACAAAAACCAGGTCAATGAAAAGTGCATATCACCTATACTTACTTGTGCGCTCCCGAATCGACACGAATGTTGCTTTTTGTTTATGTGTGGCCTACTTTGGATGTCTGATGATGCTAATAGTTTAATTAGCGAAACGTTACATGTACGCCAGAATATAGGCACAATCTACATCACTTCTCTGTGATGGCAGAACGATAATAAGACGTTTGGAGGGCCTTCATAAGAAACATACTAACGCTCGATATACTGTCATATTTACCGATACATGCATAAAGGAAAACTGCTTCCTAAGTTCACAAATATCCGCCTCTATGATCAAGCAGTGCAGCGCAATGAACATACGTTGGCCTTTCGAAGAGAGCTGTTAAAAGGAGGAAGCCAGAAAGAAAAGGCGTCTCTTGGAAGACATCGCCAAGAAGCTAAAAGAAGTGTCTGAATCCTACCAAGAACTGAATGTCCCGAGAGTTTAAGACATCAAACTGATGCAATCTTACAAAATCTTGTTCAAACTCATGAACGCGTTGTAAGAACCAGATCTTAAGGAAACTGTCATCCTTATATGGCGCTCAAGGATAATCTGCCCGAGCAAGAAGATGGCTTCATTAACTTGTCATCTTATGAACTCTCGCAGGACCAGAAACATTTTTTGAATTTAGGATTGGGCTGCCGCATCTACCCAAAATGAACCAACAAGAAAAGAAAGCAGAACTCGAACTACTGTACCAGCAGGTTTGTGACTACCACAAAGATGGTAAGCTCCAGGTCAACCCCCGACGTCAGGAACAGCTTTCAGCTGAGAGTACCAGAAACAGAGGACGTACGAAAAGTAATCTAGTAACACCAAGACTTCGTAAAGCTGCAAAAGAACTCCGAGAAGAGCCGAATATTATCATCCGCCGTGCGGACAAGTCTTCAATATTTGTCATTCTTGACCGCAAAGACTATCTGGCTAAGGTGAACGAGATACTTCAAGATACATCTAAATTTGAGAAACTGAGGAAAAATCCCATTGAAAAGCAGAAGAAAGATCTAAACAAACTTATCGATGCTGCTAACGCTGAGATCGGAGGTGTTAAGTTCAACAGGATAATCGGTGAGTTTAACCCGGGATATTTCTATGGCAATCCAAAAACGCATAAAGAAGGGGCTCCCATCCGACCAATTATATCTCAAATTCCCACACCGGCATATGAAGTAGCGAAAGTGATCAATGCACTCATATCCCCATATGTACCAAAAACATACTCTTTGAAATCCTCCGATGAATTTATCCAGATTTTAAAGGTAAAAGAAAGGCATGGGATCTTAGCTTCCTTGGACGCATCATCACTTTTTACCAATGTGCCCGTCGATGCCACGATTGACATTATCATACAAAATGTTTATGAAAATGACTCTATCCCTGCGCCCCGACTTCCCAAACACGTGCTTGAGAAAATGCTTGAAATCTGCACCAAGGAAACGCCCTTCCGGTGCCCTAGTGGTCAGCTTTACCGCCAGGTGGATGGCGTGGCCATGGGCTCTCCACTCGGTGTGCTCTTCGCAGAGGCCTACATGGGACATGTGGAGTCCATGGTAATCAACAGCATGGACACTAAGCCTCACACGTACTGCAGGTATGTTGACGACATTTTTGTTGATATTCAAAGTGAAGAACACCTGACCTCCCTCAAAACTGCACTTGAAGAACACTCCGTTCTCAACTTCAC
>JAXIVJ010016395.1:0-28991 GCA_036785665.1 Chirona hameri | reverse complement strand
GTGTGTCAGCAGTTTAAGTTTCGTTCTAGAGTAGTCAACCGCTCTTCTTCTTGTGTGGAGGATGTTACGGGCGGCACGTCGCTGGCGCCGTGCCAGCGATGCATTTGATGCTGTGGCCAGACTGGTTATTGATTCACCGTATTTGGAAGGTTTCAATCACGACTCATTTTGGAATATAAATGATTCAGTCACCGTTTGATTCATGGATAAACATTTTGAGGAATGATTCTTTCCGATTCAAAGAATAAAAACATTTTTTGATCAAATCATGTTTGACTCACCATTGAAATAGCATTGCACAACCTTTTTGATTTAAACAGCCTTGTTTCTATGCGAGTTTTGATTCAATCACGATTCATGAATAAAACAATCCGGTGGTGAATCGATTCTTCTTTGATTCAGGGATTTTGATTGAACGATTCTAATCGATGCAATCAGAGTCGAATCAATAACCAGTCTGGCTGTGGCGACAGCGGATCGTGGACCTGTCTCGCGGAGCAACTCCTATGTAGATTTAGTTGATGTATAGCCCGGTGGCGGCGCTGTGTGCGTTCGCTCTTGACTGCGCAGTCTGTGCGACTAGGAGCGCAAGCAACTTTGTTGGCATTTAATACCTTTTGTACGGATATACTGTGAATGTAACGTTCATACTTCCGCACAGAGTATTCCCTGTGGTGAACCCGGAACAAGAAGATCTCTCAGCGGTAGGATGTACAGTGCAATATACTATGTGATTGAATGCAATATCTGAATATATAAATTCGTTCTCGTGCCACGTCCAAGTTCCGTGCGACCCGTCTTTCAGGTGCACAACGCCGTAAGGTGTTGGACAGTGCCGGCGTCGCGAAAAGCTACCGCATGTTGTACACATGGTTATTGTATAGGTAAATTGAAACGCTCTTCCCTCTTCATGTGCGTACTGTAAACACATTGCAAGCCACCAAGTTCTATGGTCAAATGATGTACTGGATGAGTATTATATTATATACATTGTACACTGTACAGGTGTCATAGCCGGTGCTTCAACCCAGCAACACTGGCACCACGAAGCAATGCTGATCACCACCAGGGACGTAGGGTGGCTACTGGGGCCCTGCGCCCCCCCCCCCCCGAGGAAATATATTTACACTAGATAAAATGAGATTCTCTGACGACCACCCCCCCCCCCTCCCCCCCCCCCCCCCCCCACATATGTCTGAGGAGCGAAATTTGTTTCTATCACCGACGTGCCCCCCACCCCACTCCTGAGAAAAATCCTGGCAACGTGCCTGATCACCACATACCGGGTCGAACCCCCCCCCCCCCCCGCTTCCAGCTTCACTGGACGCTGTCGTTGAAGCGGGAGTGCTCTGCCCAGCTGCTGTCGAGAGTCTCCTTCGACTCATCTGGGCCTGTAGCCCGATGGCCGTACGGCCCACTCGACCGGCGGAGATCGTCCTGGTGAACGATGGGGCCGCAGATGCCCCGCCGTTTCCGCATCGCCACGATCTTAGCCAGACTCGGGCGAACGTGCAGAAAGGGTTTTGGCACCTTGATGGGCGTCACGATGCAGGAGTCCGACACCCGTTCGAAGCACCGCACTGTTCTGAAACAACGATGTAAGCGAGGTATAATGCCTGGCGTAAATGTAATAATGGTAGGGCATCAAAACGTCCATTATGTCCTTTGGTTGTACGACATTAAACAACAGAGAGACAGTCTGGAAGACAACCGGACAACCAAGGACCACAGCTAGTTACATGACATGAACAGCATTTTGAGATGTAATAGCTCAATCCCTCGTGCATTGCTGACCATACCGGCGCTTTGCAATAGAGGAAAGATGACAGACAGAAAGACAATTTATAAAAAGGTTAGCGGTATGTCCTCACTTCACAATGCCGTCGTCGTTCCGCGCATAGTCCGGCCCATATGAGCCGAGAAGTCGATCACGGCGACCTGCTTGCGGAGGCTGAACGTTGGCGGCCTGCAGACAAGAAAAGAGAAACAATTACCTTTAAAAAAAAACAATATGGCGACATAGAACACAACAATGACTGAGTATGAACAACGTGATGACGTGAACAACAATGTGAACGACAAATGATGACGTCAACACAAATAATACTAACGTAATAGCACAAGCACAAAAAAAAACATTTTGAAACAGCGTCATTTGGAGTCACTTACTGGCCTCACTGTCATTTGCCATTTGGTGTCACTGGCCAGAGGGGCGCCGTCATTACAGTGTCTTAGGTTTATTATCACATAGCCCATTATTCGGAGCCAATTAGGTACACAATACTGAGTAAATGTGACTGGCCGTCACTGGCCAGATGGGCGCCGTCATTAGACGGAGGGGCGCCGTCACTGTCCGGAGGGGCGCAGTCACTGGCCGGAGGGGCGCCGTCATTAGCAGGAGGGGCACCGTCACTGGCCATAAGGCGCCGTCACTGGCCAGAGGGGCGCCGTCACTAACCAGAGGGGCGCCGTCATTAGCAGTAGGAGCGCCAACACTAGCCAGAGGGGCGCCAACACTAGCCAGAGGGGCGCCGTCACCGGCCAGAGGGGCGCCGTCACCGGCCAGAGGGGCGCCGTCACCGGCCATAGGGGCGCCGTCACTGGCCAGAGGGGCGCCGTCACTGGCTATAGGGGTGATGTCATTAGCAGGAGGGGCGCCGATATTAGCCAGAGGGGCGCCGTCACTGGCCAGAGGGGCGCCGTCACTGACCAGAGGGGCGCCGTCACTGGCCAGAGGGGCGTCGTCACTGGCCAGAGGGGCGCCGTCACTGGCCAGAGGGGCCTAAAAACAGACGAAATCTCATGAGTTTTGGAAATCTGTCGGACGGCCCCTCAAACCAACGTTTTGGGCCGGTTTGCATCCGCCAGAAGGCCCGAGTCCTTACTTGGAACCCTTACCTAGTAAAATGGCAATGTTAACCTGCCAATGACTGGGGGGGGGGGGGCAAATATCTCCCCCCGACAAATTTTCGCAATAGCTCAAAAGCCAATAGCGGTATCAACGTTCAACTTTGGGTACCTTCTCCTACACAAATTTTACGTCTTCTGTGCATAAATGAAGAAATTTTGTCGATAACAAAATCGAGATATCACGAATTTAGTGACGTTACTACACACGAGTTTGGCGAATTAAAAAAAAAACAGCTAAACTTTAACCCGCGCACTGCAGGGGGGGTTGATTTCCGCCCCCTCCCCCCCCCCCCCCCCCCCTCAGGTTTTTCAAAGATAGCGAAAAAACGGCGGCGCGCAGCGCCGCCGGGTTTTGATACACCTGTTAGGACATCAATTGCGCACACTTTGAGAAGAAAAAAAATATGTTCGGGTCATCTCAGGTCAGGTCACCAGACCAGATCAAGTGACCCCACCACCAAACATGTTTGCAGTTGTGCCAAAGCCAGAGTTTTTCACCGATCAGGTTGAAACTTACAGGATGTCATGAGGGCATCAGTACTTACAATTCGTATAACTCGGAATTTTGATATCGGTGACCTAAGGTCAGGTCAACTTCGTAACCTCCCCATAATAAGTCAATGGGGAAATATACAAATGCTTCCTATTTCAAGGATATGCATGGTACTAGTCCAATTACTTCTGGATCATGTTATTATAGAATATTATTGATGATCCAAGTGTAAGTTTTGTTCAGTGACCCCTATTGGGTCATTTGAGGTCATGCGAGGTCACCATCACTTTTTTGTCAATAACTCTCGACATAATGAAGATAGAGAAGTAAAACAGACATCAATGTGTTTGTCTCGTCGAGACACGTTTTCCCATATGCAACATGCCCTACTTGGGTCACCACTTGACCTTGACCTTAGGTCAAATTGTTAAGTTGACTTAACAAGGTCACCATATATACAGGGGCGCAGCCAGGGGGGGGGGGGGGAAAGGGGGCAATTACCCCCCCCCCCCCCCCCCCCCCTTACGGGTCACAGGGGGCCCCGCCGAGATTGGCCCAGATACCATTTGCATTAGCTAAATGGCTTTCAAAAAGTCACAGAGGAGCCCTCACACCAGACAAGGGTCACTCTGGTGCATGTCAAGGGCCCTCAGAGACACTGAAGGGCTTTCGAAGACGGCCCAGGGGGCCTCTTGGGCATGTCCAGGGGCCCCTTGAGCCCACCGAGGGGCCCACAAAACTGTCCAGGGGCCTCTCCAGCATGTCCAGGGGCCCATTGAGCCCACTCAAGGGTGCAAAAACATGCCCAGGGACCTTTCAAGCATGCCCTGGGGCCCATTGAGCCCACTCAGGGGCCCCAAAAACCTGCCCAGGGGCTTCTAGAGCATGTACACTTGTCCAGGGGCCAATTGAGCCCACCCACGGCCCAACAAACCTGCCCAGTGGCCTCTCGAGCATGTCCAGGGGCTCATTGAGTATGTTTAGGGGCCTCTCGAGCCTGGCCAGGGGCCCATTATAGTCTGTTTTGGGGCCTCTTGAACCTGCCCAGGGGCCCATCATAGTTTTCCCAGAGGACCATCGAGTCTGTTCAGGGGCCTCTCGAACCTGCCCAGGGGCCATTAGAGCCTGCCCAGAGGCCTCCCGAGCTTGCCCAGGGGCCCATTGAGTCTGTTCAGGGGCCTCTCGAACCTGCCCAGGGGCCTCTCGAACTTGCCCAGGGGCCCATTGAGTCTGTTCAAGGGCCTCTTGAACCTGCCTAGGGGTCATTAGTCTGTGCAAGGGCCTCTCGAGCTTTCCCATTGGTCCATTGATCCTGTTCAGGGGCCTCTCGAACCAGCACAGGGGCTATTAGAGTCTGCTTAGGGGCCTCTCGGCTTGCCAAGGGGCCATTGAGTCTGTTCAGCGCCCTCTCAAGCCTATCCAGAGGTCCATTGAGTCTGTGAACGGGGCCCTCGAGCCTGCCCAGGGGTTTCTAGCCGTCGCCTGCAGCGCCTGCTATAGCTGGAGCGCCTGCTAGCCGTGGTCGGCGCGGTTATAATGAGCGGTAATGTGTTGTGCTCTGACCCACCTGGTGCAATGTTTTCTTGGGTTTCAAAATGGTTATTTGATAAGTCTGATGCGTTTTTGAATTCGTGTGTGTGTGTGTGGGGGGGGGGGTGATGGTAGTACAAAACAATTTAACAATTTTTATCTCATCAGAAGTGTGTGCTGCAATATTTGTCAGCCAGGGGCGTCGCCGACGGGAGGGTCGGGGGAGGTCTGGGCAAACTCCCCCCACTTTTAGAAGGCGGTGGAGGGTCGATCCCCTCCCCCACACGCACACTTTTTGAGGGAAAAAATAAAAATGTATCGTAAAAATTGTCTTTGCAGTGCAGTAAAAATCCAGCTAGGCATGACACAAGTTTCGCAATTGCTTATACAAATTTGGAAAATGGGAAAAATAATTGCATTAAGTGTCTGGCAGAGGCTCTCCTTGGCGGTAATTGCTGGCCCCAGGGCCCATTCCCTTCATAAAATATTCACTTCTAAGTTTCAAGCAGGCTACATGTTTAGCTAGTTTGCCGAGTTCCGAAAAAGGCGACGCGAACGAAAAGACGAGGAGATCGGCACCCAGAAGCTGCTCCAGCGGTGCACAATTTGTTGGACCGAAGAACTAATAGTCGAAACAGGTCAGGACCATCTCCCCAAGCCATCTCACCTCACCGTCTGGTTCCAATATTAACATTTCGTTTTCCAGGACCTAAAATTCACATTTTCACGCCGCTTCGCGGCGTCACATCGGTAGTCATCGTCATAACGAAGCCATAGTCATCGTCATCGGTTCGTCGTAACGCTGAATTGCATGAATATCATGTTTAGCTTATTATCCTCTACAAAGCACACCGCCTATATTTCTGGGTTTTATCAGGCAAAACCGTAAAAATTTCGCGCCGCTTCGCTGCGCTAACTAACAAGTACGTACCTACCTACTATAACATGAAAATCCACATTAAAAATGCTGCAAAGGCACGTATCAAAATGAGGGTACATTTTTTCGTCATTTCAGCCGCCCCCAACTCAAAAGCCGACCCCCACCTGTTGGCATGGCTAAGATATGTTTTCTCTCCAGTACGTAACAATACAAATTAGTAATGCGCTCAGTACAATGCCTACTGAGGGTCCTGGTCCAATCCAGCTCATCAAAAGTAGACTAAGAAAAAAAGCTAAAAAGGGGGCCTCACAAAATAAAGTGGCCGAAATCCGTAGAGTTTTTCATATCCAGGGGTATTTTTTGGGGGTGGGGGGCCTCTCCCAGGTGCTTGCCCCCCTTTCTGAAGGTCTGGCTGCGCCCCTGCATATATATATCATTCAAAGCGCCTTGACAAGATAAACACAATGGCGTAAACAGTTCTCCGTTATCTTGATTAAGTAAAAAGTTAATAGCAAAACACGATTTAGCAAAAAAACGGGATTTTTTTAACCTCTGGAGCCTCAAATATTGACCTGAGATCAAATATGAGGACACCTTAGCGATTATAAATTTCACTGACTGGCGCTTGCTTTTTTCCGTTTGTTTCTAACTATCATCGTTTCTGAGATATATGGGAATTTCTGGAGCGATGTTCTAAAACAGGAAAAAAAATGGCAAATTTGACCTTTGATGACCTCAATTTTGACCTGACTTAAAAAAAACACTGAAATACTTTCGATAGAACATGTATGAAGCTATCAAATGCCTTTTTCCGCTTCTCGCTACGTTGCGTAGTTTTCGAGATCTCAGGGAGGGGGGGGGGCGGAAATCAACCCCCCTGCAGTTCGTGTTCGGCGCAAACCTGCAGTGCGCGGGTTAAGAGAGCATGTAAATTCTATATTTTGAGCAAAATGCAATACAAATGTCAGAAAATAGCAAATGGCAAGGGCTACAAATTTGACTTTCGGATTTGTGAAAACTTTGGTTTTTGACCCAGCCAAAAATAATTTAAAAGAAATCAATAAAAAATATTTCTTCAGAAAAATCCCCTAAAAATAGAACATTGCAAATATATTAACAATTCACCGGATTTCGCATCTTTATACATAAAGAGGGGATTTAAAACAAGCTTTTCTTAGTAAAAGCTGCATATACTCTCTTTTGAAATAGGAAACGTGTCAATTTGTTGCCCTTTTCAGGCGGTTTGGGAGGCTTGGCCGCCTTGCCCCCTGTTGGATCCGCCAGCGGCCAAAAACATTGGGAGGGCCGAGCGGGTACCATTGGGGGAGGGGGCGAACTCAACATTAGGGGGGGGGGGGCGAGGGCCACCCCAAAAGTATATAAATCTACACCTATGGAAGATATGTATGTGTTATACATATAAATATCAAACATTGGTTTGATCCATGCCCATGGGCATGGATCAAACCAAGGCTGCAGCCTTAAAGAATATTGTCTGTACTAATATAAAACATGATGGCTGTGTTAGAGTCCTTCACAGATGTATCGATATTTTAAAATACACAATTTGTTGTAACAATATAAATATTTAAGCCAAAATAATGCATGATGGTTATATAGTTTCTCCACAAGGCTGTACTTCATCCCCTCCCTGGCTGTACACTTCAGTCAGGTTCTAACAGTGGACTTTCATGTTATCATAGTGTAGACAATATTGACACACTAAAACACTCCAAAGTATTGGCAGGAAAAGTAAGCTATTTCAATGTGACCGAAGATTTGATTTTCACCATGCACAGTGTGAACAGTACAGTATTTTGACACAACCAAACAATGAACCTTACCTTCAGATTTGGATGAAATGTAGGAATATGGGAAAAGTATGAGGTTAGGACCATAGACGTACACAAGGGGGGGGGGGGCAAACAGGGCAATTCCCCCTGACGGTCCAACTAGAGGCCATCTTTTCAAACTCTGCAAGTCCTCGGCGACCACAAGGGTCAGACAATTCGCCTTCGCCACACATATTGTGAATGATTGGAATGGCCTCCCATCCAAAGTGGTCTGCGCTCCTTCGCTGAATGCCTTCCAAGGCTAGATTGGACACCCATTGGGTTCACGTCAGGTTCAGCATGCCAGTGACACTGACTGAGACATGCCAGGAATCATGAACTCGATGAGAGCGGGTACTACAGGCCTTGAGGCCTAAAAATCCTGATTGCTGTAAGGTAAAGTAAGGTAAGGTAAGGTAAGGTCTGTACTCTGTACGTGCCCCTTTGATCAATATATATATTTTTTAAATTGTGAAAATATGCCCTTTTTTAAATATAGCTGGCCAAAACCTGAGTTTTTTTTGGTGAGGGTACTTTATGCCCCCCCCCCCCCCCATCAGCAAAAATTGTCCCTCCTAGAGTGAATCCTGGGTACGCCACTGGTTATGACGAGCCCAGTTGAACAGCAGTTAACTTGCATTGTTGATGCATCTTGTTTTACAAGAAAATGATCATTTCCTCATTAGACAACCAACCCGGCAAAGCTGACATAGGGCCTGTTCCCGTGGTGCCTCTAACCTCCTCCAAGTTGCTCCAACTTGCAACTGTCTGTGCAATAGGATAGAACAGTTGCCAGTGGAGTACACAGGATTCACTCCAGGAGGGGGTATTTTTTTCTTAGGGGGGCATAAAATACCCCAACCAAAAAAACTCGCCATATTTGACCCAATATATTTTTTGAGGGGCATATTTTCAACAATTTTTGGCCGTATTCCGGTTTTACACACCTTTTTATAGGAAAACCAAATATTTTATACTAATTCTACACGTCTGATTTCATTAGAACTGCACTCAAAACAGAGACATTATCAGTACTTACCTAACAATAATATTTTGTATCACCCATCAATCCCCTCAACCAACCGCAATGACTCCGCCATTACAACTGAAATGTTAATTCAATTTACCTATATAAAGGTGTGCAAAAGCGGAATATCGCCCAACTTTTTCCTAAAAACCAAACACAAATTTATTAATTTTGTTTACCAAAGGGGCACATAGACCTTCGGGGGGGGGGGGCATTGGTCCATTTGCCCCCTCCCACCCTTGTGTACGCCTGGGGCAGTTGAAAGTTGGAGCAACTTTGAGGAGGTTAGAGGCGCCACAGGAACAGACCCACAGTTGGACGTGTTTCATCATAAGGCTCCATTAGGCAAGATGCAATTTTACACAATGAATCAAAAGGTGCTGATCAAGTATTTTATGACAAAACATGTCCACCTGTTAGCTTTCTGTGTCATATGCAATAATTGTCTGGATATTAATACAATTTCCCATTATATTTAGATATATTATATCCATATTTCTATCATGGGCTGCAGTAAAATATTTACCATATTTTCATTATACTTCTGTAGAACCAATCAAGCAAGCATTTCCATGCAACAAACACATGAAATACCTGGTCTGTGTAAAAATCAGATTCATGATCAATGATGTATAAGGTCAACAAGAACTTACCAGAAAATCGTCGCGTTCAGCTCAGGGTCGCCCCGTTTCTATATTGGGATTTGCACCTTCTTACAATACAATTTCGCAAGCTCGGAATTCTGGCTTCTGATCCCGGCAATGCATCCAGTCACTGAACCAACTCGGTGGTAATAACAGACCTTGGTAATAACAACCTATATTACTTCTGTACTATTTCGAAGTTACTAAATGACCACGGCCAAAGTCTGTATAAATACCACGGCTAGTTTGCGGCAGAATCTGCGTATGACGCAATTCTGACGTCAGCGGGTATGACGTCATACCTCATGGCCCGTTCATTCCCAGATTGTGGCCCGGAAGAGCGGGAATGAAAACGGGCCCACTAGTCCTGTGTCGAAATTACTTAACGTAGAGAGGTAATTCTTTCACCACAAACCATTTTTAGATCTGCTCTACAAATCTGCTATCTCAGTCCAAAACCCCATGTAAAGGGAAAGTAAAGGTAAAGGTTTAAAGGGAATAGGTGACCTATTCCCTTTAAAGGGAATAGGTCACCTTGAAAGTTGTCTTGAAATTCAACCATGCGGTGCATCTTGAGATAAAAACTACGAATATGACTTTCGTTTGGACAACTGATGGATATATGTGGAGAAAGAAGTAAGTTTATCTTTGCATCTCACGAGAAATCGTACGATAGCAGCTGGCGTTCTGGCTCCGCCCCGCCTGACGCCAAGTACAGTTTCTGACAAGGGGCCGCCGCGCCACCCGGGCGGCTGAGTGGATATTAACGAGGCGTCGTGATCAGAGACTATGTCCAAAACCCCATGTTAAAGGTGACCTATTCCCTTTAAGCATTCTGTCAAAATTTGTAATGTCAGAAAACATTTCACGTCTGATTATGCCAGATTTAAGCCCAATAATTGGATAAAAGTAGAGATTCATTCCGAAGGGATAAGATTAATTCCGAAGGGATAAGATTAATTCCGAAGGGATTTTGATTAATTCCGAAGGGATTTTGATTCCGACCGAGTTGTTTTTGTGGCAATAATTCAAGTGCGTCAGATGCACCAGATTCGTTGCATGTAGCTAACAGGAACCACAATGTATGGAAAATATATGTTGCGTTCTGCTTGTTGTGCAGGGGCGCAGCCAGGGGGCACAGGGGGTACGTGCCCCCCCCCCCCCCCCCCATTGGGTCGAGGGGCCCGGAGGGCCCCTCGGCCCAAGGGGAGAAGGCCTCGGCCGCTCAACCCAACCCCTATGATAGGTATCAACGTAAAACGTACAGTACCTTATGCTGCATTAATTCGACGTCTTTTTACAAAATTTCAATAAAATTGATCCAGCACTTTGGGAGATAATGACGTTTTAATGACGTCATGTCACGTTATTTTTGGTCGAAAAACGATAAATGTTTGACAAATCGTAAAAAATCGAGTTTTGAAGAAAATTGTAAATAAAAACGCCAAAAGAGAGGAAATCACCTTCCCTTCAAAATAACTATCTCGAATTTGCGTAATTTGGGTTTTTAACTCCTAAAAAACATTTGTTTTCAGAGAACTTTTCACAAAATCTTTTTTTTTAAGATATAAAAAACGGAATATATATGAGTGAACCAGGTATGGACGATACCCAAACCAAATTTCAAAGCAATATCTCTATCGACTTATGGCTTCCTAAGTACCAGTAAGGCGCTGTAATTGGCGATGAACGAGCGAGCCCGATCGAAATGTATGGTGAATTTCAACTCGATCGGGCAAGTAGTTTCGGAGATACAAAAAAATGGTGAGCACGTGCGCACGTGCCGAGGCACCCCACCCCTGACTTGTGGAAATGCGGTGGCTGAGAGGTCTCTAACCACACACCAAATTAGAACACAATCGGCTCAGCCGTTCTTGAGATATATAATAAGGGTGAGCACGTGCGTACGTGCAGAGGCACGCCACCCCTGACTTGTGGGAAGGCGGCGGCTGAGAGGTCCCTAACCACACACCAAATTAGAACACAATCGGCTCAGCCGTTCCTGAGATTTATAATAGGGGTGTGCACCTGCGCACGTGCAGAGGCACCCCACCCTTGACTTGTGGGAAACTGGCGGCTGAGGGATCCCTAACTACACATCAAATTGTCACATAATCTGCCCAGCCGTTGCGAAGTTTTTGCGAGCGAACACTTTTAAACACCCCTCACGCGGCACGCGCCACGCGCAGTGGTAGTCACCCACATGAGTCGCCACTGATCTCAAACAGGTTAGGTTGGATGGGCTACTCATCAAAGAAACCCGCTTGTCAATCGGACGTGCTGTTGCAGATATATTAGCTTCTCAAAAGCGTCGCCACAGGCCGGGTCGGGTCGGGCCGCTCATATTCAGATTTTTTCCAATATACCACGGAAAGACGAGCGAGCGCGAAGCGCTCGCTCGTAACCAGTAAGGCGCCGTAGTTGGCGATGAACGGGCGAGCGCGGAGGAAATGTATGGGAAATTTCAACTCGATCGGGCTAGTAGTTTCTGAGATACAAAAAGCACGTGCACGTGCGAACGTGCAGAGGCACCCACCTTTGACTTGTGGGAAAGTGGGGGCTAAGAGGTCCCTAACCACACACCAAATTTGAACACAATCGGCTCAGCCGTTCCAGATATATAGAATAGGGGGTGTGCACGTGCGCACGTGCAAAACCACCCCACCCCTGACTTGTGGAGAGGCGGCGGCTGAGAGGTCCCTAACCACGCACCAAATTCGAACACAATCGGCTCAGCCGTTCCTGATATAGAGAATAGGGGTGTGCATGCGCGCACGTGCAGAGTAGTCACCCCACCCCTGAGTTGGGTGAAAGTGGCGGCTGAGGGGTCCCTAACCACACACGAAATTTGCACATAATCTGCCCAGCCGTTGCGGAGTTATTGCGAGAAAATACTTTTCAACACCCCTCACGCGGCACGCGCCACACACAGTTTTAGTCAGTAGTCCCCACATGAGTTGGCACTGGTCTCAAACAGGGTAGGCTAGATGGAGCTGCTCAGCAAAGAAGTCCGCTTGTCAATCAGACGTGCGGCTGCAGAGATATGAGCTTCTCAAAAGCGTCGCCACGTGTCGGGTCGGGTCGGGTCGGGTCGGGTCGGGTCGGGTCGGGGCCGGACCGGACCGGACCGGGCCGGGCCGGGCCGCTGATAATCAGATTTTTCCCATACACCACGGAAGGACGAGCGAGCGCTTCGCGCTCGTAACTCATGACATTTGTTTAAGATATGTTTTTGTTGCTTTTATTGACCAGATACAGACAAATCAATGCCGCCACTGTTTTTCTGAAACAAAACTGGTCTAGAAACGTGCCTTTTTTAGATTAAACCCGCGCCGTGCCGGTGTGTGGGGGGGGGGAGTTTAGACGCCCCCCCCCCTCCTAAGGTGTTTCGAGGATAGCAAAAAAAATACATCGGGTCATCTCAGGTCAGGTCACTAGACCAGGTCACGTGAACCCACCTCCAAAAATGTTTCCGGTCGTACCATGACACAGTTTTTGGCCGATCGATTTCGTACTTACAGGATTTCATAGGAGCAATAGTACCTACAATGCGTTTAGCTCGGACTTGTTATATCGGGCGGTGACCTAAGGTCGGGTCAATTTCGTGACCTCCCCATTATAAATGAATGGGGAAATAATCAAATGCTTCCTATTCTGAGGATACGAATTATATCAGCCCGATTCCTTCTAGATCATGTTATCATAGGCCATTCTTGAATGTGTTCAGTGACCCCTACAGGGTCAGATGAGGTCACCCGAGGTCACCAACTCTTTTTTGCCAATAACTCTCGACAAAATTAAGATAGAGAAGTGAAACTGTCACCAATGTGTTTGTCGCGTCGAGGCACGTCTCACAATGTGCAACATGACTTAACATGACTTGGGTCACCACTTGACCTTGACCTGAGGTCAAGTTTCTAAGTTGACCTAACCTGGTCATCATGCATATAATACAAAGTGCCTTGACGGGACAAACACGATGGCGTCAAAATTATTTCCCTATCTTTGTTAGGTAAAAAGATATTTGTGAAACCTGCTTTGCTAAAAAATAGCCTTTTTGACATTTGATGAGCTCTGGAGCTTAAACTATTGACCTGAGCTTAAATATGAGGACACTTTAGCGATTGCATTTTTCAAGAGCTTTCCATTGTTTTTTTTTTTGTTTTTTTTCCTAGCTATCATACATAGTTCCTGTGATATCTGGGGATTTCTAGAGGTCCTTAAACTGGACCTGGCCCTTCAACTTGAAAATATGACCCTTGATAACCTCTGATGTCCTCAATATTGACCTGAATAAACAAATGCACAAAATAGCTTCAAAAGCATTCTGACGAGCTTTCGAACGGTGCTTTCTGTTTTTGTCTACGTCCCATAGGAGCCGAGTTAGAGGGGGCGTCGAAACGCCCCCCCCCCCCCCCGGCACGGCGAAGGTGGCGCCGAGCACCGGCACGACGCGGGTTAATCAATTTCAAATTTTGACCTTATGTGACCTGACCTTGACCGTACATAGTGTCAGGTTGTGAAAATGGCTGCTACTATAAAATTATACGTGTAAAATAACCCATATAATAATATACCCCATACCCCACATAATAACCCATGTGTCGAATGACTTTCGTATACCTCTTGCCAACAGTGACCTTTTGTGACCTGATTACCTTTGCTTACAATTTCACTCTTTCCTAATGCGGGAGATGCATTATACCTTTGAGAGTACTTTGTGCGATAATAGTATCAATCTAAGGCTTTGGATGGAAAGTATGGCCCAAAAACTAAAATGCCTCAATTTTGACTTTTGACCTGGCCGTGACCTGAGATGTGACCTTATTTTGAAAATGTCTCGTTATCGTTAGGTGCGGCTCATTGAGAGCTTTCGATTACCGCCTTGCGAGTCTCGCTGCGGTTATTGGTTCGGAATATAACGAGGGGCAGAATCTGCCCCCAGCGTGTTCGACCGAATATCCCAGCGGGGCGCGGGTTAATTTGTCTTTTAAAATAAAAAAATGTGTCCAATTTTGGGCGATTTTGGGTGGTTTGGGACATGTCATCTTTGCCCCTCCCCCCCCCCCCTCCTCCTGCTGGATCTGCCAGTGGTCATAAACTAAGACAAGCTACTTGAAAAGCCCGTGAACGCTCAACATTTTCAACTGGAAGTTGTATACGTTGCTATTGCCTGAAGTTGTCTTTCAAAACTTATGACGGATCGTGTCGCGTAAAGCCCCTACACACTCCATAGTCTACACATTAGTGTAGACTACTGAATTACCTTCAGTAGTCTTATTAGTGTAGACTACTGACTGTGAATTACCTCGAATTTAATTACCTCGGGGGGGTTGATTTCCGACCCCCCCTGAGATCTCGAAAACTACGCTACATAGCGAGAAGCTGAAATAGGCGTTTGATAGCTTCATACATGTTCTATCGAAAGTATTCAGTGTTCTTTTAGGTCAGGTCAAAATTGAGGTCACCAGAGGTCATCGAAGGTCAAATTTTCCAGTTTTTTCCTGTTCTAGGACATCGCTCCAGAAATTCCCATATATCTCAGAAATGATGCTAGTTAGAAACAAACGGAAAAACCCAACTCCAGCCAGATAAACTTGCAATCGCTATGGTGTCCTCAGATTTGATCCCAGGTCAATATTTGAGGCTCCAGAGGTCAAAAAGAAAGAAAATCAGTTTTTTTGGCTAAATCGTGTTTTGCTATTCACTTTTACTTAATACAGATAACGAAAAACTGCTTACGCCATTATGTTTATCTTGTCAAGGCGCTTCGAATGATATATATTATGACCTTATTAAGTCAACTTAACAATTTTACCTCAGGTCAAGGTCAAGTGGTGACCCAAGTAGGGCATGTTGCATATGGGAAGATGTGTCTCGACGAGACAAACACATTGATGCCTGTTTCACTTCTCTATCTTCATTATGTCGGGAGTTATTGACAAAAAAGTGATGGTGACCTCGCATGACCTCAAATGACCCAATAGGGGTCACTGAACAAAAATTACACTTGGATCATCAAGAATATCCTATAATAACATCATCAAGAAGTAATTGGACTAATATCATGCATATCCTTGAAATAGAAAGCATTTGTATATTTTCCATTGACTTATGGGGAGGTTACGAAATTGACCTGACCTTAAAGGAAATAGTTGATCTTGGAAATTTTTTACCCAACACGATTTGATTATATTTGTAATACAATTTATTTTTATATTGTCAAAAATGGCCTTATATCGCGCCGATTCAGGACAGAAGACCGTACATTTGTATTGTTTATCAAAACTATATGCATACTCTCTGAGTCAGAGTCCTGACGTCACGCGAATGTAAAAAATGGTTCAGCCAATCAGATTCGAAAGTAGTCGCGTAAAGATAGACTCGCATTGGAGATGTGCCAACCAGCGGCCGGCGATTTGTTTGCTAGCACCAGCTGCAAGCTGATTGGCTGATGGTATAGCCTCTGCCCGGGCTAGAACCAGTACAACATTCTTTCGTCAGCACCGCATTCCTTCGCCAAAAACTCAAATATATTCAGTTGGAGAGTCTTTTCAGTCAAGAAAACTTGCAGATAGGGGTTTCCCAACACGGGCTACAAAACTGCTATCTCAGTTTAAAACTAATGTTGAAGGTGAACTATTTCCTTTAAGTCACCGATATCAAAATTCCGAGATATTCGAATTGTCTGGCTTTGGCACAACTGCAAACATTTTTGGAGGTGGGGTCACTTGACCTGGTCTGGTGACCTGACCTGAGATGACCCGAGGATATATTTTTTTCCATCAAAGTGTGCGCAATTGATGTCCTAACAGGTGTACCAAAACCCGGCGGCGCTGCGCGCCGCCGTTTTTTCGCTATCTTTGAAAAACCTGAGGGGGGGGGGGGGGGGGGCGGAAATCAACCCCCCTGCAGTGCCCGGGTTAATGATTGTGTTGCTGCTAGGACCTTCAAGGTGCCTTGTGCGTGCATCTAAAATGGTTAACCCACGCACCGACGGGGTCTGCACCAAGTTCGAACCGATGGGGCGGGGGGGGAGGGGGCGGTAGATACCCGCCCCTATAACATTTCAGAAGTTATGCAACGTATAGCTCGAAACAGAAACAAGTTAGATAGCTCGAAACAAGGTCTAATGAAAGTACTAAGTCATTATTTTAGGTCGGGTTATTTAGGTCATTGAAGTCACCAGAGCTCAAGAAAGGTAAAATGTAGGCCATAAATGGGTGTCCTTACCAAAACCCGTCTATATCTCGAGAACAAAAGGAGGTAGCGACACGCGGAGAAGAAAAAAAAACTTCCGAAGGATAAATTAATTTGTTGTCACTCAGGCTTCATCAGATTTAATCTCGGGGCAATAGCTATAGCTCAGGGAAGGCCATCGAACGTGAAACATTCTCAAAATCGCGAAATTGTTTTTAGGGAATAACTTTTGAGATACTCATGATAAAGTGATACCTACAGTTTTCACCATTGTGTTTCTCTGTTGAGACGCATCGAATGGTATATCGGATGATCATGACCTAGTTAGGTCATATTCGCAAATTGACCTGTTCTGTGCTCAGGTCAAGGTCAGATCAAGTTCAAATTTGACATCAATCAACGTGTCTCGATGAGCGAAACACAATGTTGACAACTCCATTTCTTCATTTGGCAAGAGATATTGAAGACAAAAAAACACACGTAACCTCTTGGGTCACCTGAGTTGACCTCATAGAGGTTACATAACAAAAATGTGACTTGGGTCTTCGCATTTGGCATAAGAATGGTGCAGGGGCGATTCATTTTTTTTCAAAGGGGGGGGGGCGGCATGGCATAGGGGCGCATTTTTTTTCCGGGAACCAGGGGCGTATTTTTTCCCGGGAAATTGGGGCGCCGTTTCTTCAAACATGCACAGGGGCGGATCTAGGATTTTTCTGAATGGGATGGGCGGCATTTTCGCCGTCAAAGGAGACCTCATTGGTCTAGAGGGGCGTTAAATGTTAATTAACCCTCGCCCCTAATTAACCCTCGCCGTCAAAGGAGACCTCATTGGTCTAGAGGGGCGTTAAATGTTAATTAACCCTCGCCCCTAATTAACCCTCGCCGTCAAAGGAGACCTCATTGGTCTAGAGGGGCGTTAAATGTTCATTAACCCTCGCCCCTAATTAACCCTCGCCGTCAAAGGAGACCTCATTGGTCTAGAGGGGCGTTAAATGTTCATTAACCCTCGCCCCTAATTAACCCTCGCCGTCAAAGGAGACCTCATTGGTCTAGAGGGGCGTTCAATGTGCATTAGCCCTCGCCCCTAATTAACCCTCGCCGTCAAAGGAGACCTCATTGGTCTAGAGGGGCGTTAAATGTTAATTAACCCTCGCCCCTAATTAACCCTCGCCCAGGGGGGCCTGACAGGCCCCCCTGAGGTTTTTCTTGAATAACTTTCTACACATGCAGTGCATCTTGCTGAAATTTTGGGTAGCTGTGTTTACAACAATTCTACGTATGCCGAGAAAAAAATCGTTGAAATTGGTTGGGAAATTTGAGAAATAATGACGTTTTGATGTCGTCATGTTGGTAAAAAAAATGGAAAATCGTACAAAACAGAGTTTAAAGAAAATTGCAAACGCAATTCACCAAAGATACAAAATGGTATTCTCTTTAAAATGGAAATCTCAGATTTTCACAATTTTGGGTTTTTGACCCCTAAAATATAAAAAAACTTTTTTTAAATCCCCACAAAATCAAAATTTTCAAAGATATTAAAAAACGGGATATATGTGAGAAAACTGAGTATGGACAATACCCATACCAAATTTCAAACCAATATCTTTATTTTTGACTGAGTGATGGCTCCCTAAGTGTAAGAAACTGATGACGTCATTTTTTTAATACCTTTTTTGACTTTTTTTGACAAGATACGAACAAATAATTACCCTTTCTGTATCTCTGAGCCAAAACTGGTCTAGGAACATGCCTTTGTATTTACATTTATCAATTTCTAATTTTTAGGTTTTCTGAAGAGCAAAATCGCTGTTCTGGACGTGGTAAATCCGAGGTCATTCACTTGACCTGGAAGACCGGTCACCCGTTGACCTGAAACCTAAAAATCTCACACTGTTATATTCCTCTCGTGACAGGCAACATGCAACATTGAATTGCATGTTGCATGGACACCAACACTGAATAAAAAGGTAACCGCATTAGCAGTTAAAGGGAATAGTTCACCTTTAACATGGGTTTTTGAACTGAGATAGCAGATTTGTAGAGCAGATCGGAAAAATGGGTTGTGGTGAAAGAATTACCTCGCTACGCTAAGTAATTTCGACACAGGACTAGTGGGCCCCTTTTAGAAGACTCTGTTTCGGGTCATCATTTCATCATTCATCATTTATTTCGAATGGTCTCCATGTGATGGCTCTTATGACCAAGAGTCAATACAAGATATATAGTAAAACACAGGGTAAAATGAAACACTGGATAAAATACATAGACAATCCGTTCAGAAACAAGTCGCGAACATATGACACAATCATTCTAGTCACCTGGCATGGTCTCGCGCCCTCAGCCATGCCTCCGCCTTCCTTCTACTTCCAGCTGAGCTTTTGGCTTCCTTTACATCCGTAGGAGCCATGTTCCACAGTGAGAGCGCCCTGTATCCAAAATACCGTCTGGCCATTTCGGTGCGCACGCGCGGAAGCTGGAGCTGTCCAGCGGCTGCGGCCCGAGTGTCCCTGACAGACACGTCACTGCGGTAACTTATCGAGTTTCGTAGACACTGAGGTGCATACTGGTGACTAAACAGCCGATGGAGCATTGCGATATCTCGCTCGCACACGCGCATGTCAATCGATGCCCACTGCAGCTCCTCAAGAAGTGGAGTGACATGCTCTGATCTACGAGCGGAGAACACGACGCGAGCGCAGTGATTCAGCACCTTCTGCACGCGTTTTTTCTGCGTCACACCACACCCGCCCCACACAGTGATACAATACATGATATGAGGGATGACTAGCGATTCTATCAAAAATTTCTTAACATCATATGAAAGACTATGCGACAGTTTTGAAAGACCGCGCAACGTAGCGTAGCAACGGCGCACCACGAGTGATACATGTGATTCCCATGTGAGATGGGCATCGACTATGATTCCTAATATTTTGGCTTTGGATGAGGGGACCAGAGTGGCGCCGTTGAATGTAACTGAAAAATTGTTCGGTATCTGGCGCTGACGTGTTTTGACAAGCAAAATCTCTGTCTTGTTTGGATTTAGTTTTAAACTATTGGCTACAAACCACACATGTGCCGCTTTCAGAGTGTCCTCCACGTTCTGCTTTAGAGCTGGAATGTTACAGGGAAGGCATGAGTGGATGAACTGAATGTCGTCGGCATACATTACAATTTGTGTGTCAGTGAAGTAACTTGGAAAGTCGTTTGTGTACAACAGGTAGAGTATTGACCCGAGAAGGGACCCCTGTACCACACCGTGCGACACTGGGGCGCTCTCACTGTCCATCACACGCTGTGAACGGTCACACAACCAGTCACGAAACCAGTGCGCGTCAATACCATACCACCCGAGCTTCTCCAGGAGCCGGCAATGCGGGACGCTGTCAAAGGCTTTAGAGGTGTCTGCTGTTGTTAGACAAGCGATATTTCCCTGATCTATGCGCCCAACAACGCGGCCAACAGCGTCCAGCATTGCCGACTCCGTGGAGTGCCCGGGCCGGAAACCATGCTGCTCCTCGCCAAGAATACAGTGACTTTGCAGGTAGGACATCAGCTGATCACAAATCACTCCGGGTCCGGGAAACTTCACAACGGTTGTTCATGTTACAAGCAGCCTGGGTATATATGCATAAAGTCAGCCATTATTGTGTCCAGTAGCTTCTATATACAAGCTACCATATGCATGACGTCATACATTGTCATGATTTTTTTAAGGCCATGAAGGAAAAAGAGAAACATGTCTATTTCTCGACGGATATCCATCTATCGTCCAAACAAATGTCATATTCATTTTTTTCAGCTCAAAATACCCCGTATAGGCAAATTTCAAAACTTTTTTTCAAGGTGACTCTCTAACTGATGCATATAACGGCGGCCCAGTTAGTGGTTGCGACCCTCAATTTGTGAAAATTGCTTCTTTATTTTAAATTTTAGGAGTTTTGTATAGTTTTGTCTCTGGCTGTATATAACACTATGCTTTATATTATCATGAAAAAGAATAACTTTTCCCAAAAAATAACAATACAAAAACTGGTAATTCAATTGGAAGCTCATCGATGCACATCGACGGCGACCTATTTAGTGTCGGCGATTTGTTTAGAGGTATTGAAACAACGTTGAACAGATTGATACAAAAGCGTTGCTTTCCAATAGTGGAGAGAAAACACTGATCATGAACTCTTTAAGAAGTATATATGTACTTGCTTTTTAATTTAACTTCCAACTTTGAATTAGGGAATAATTGTATTTTATCCTTAAATTTAGATCACATCATTTTAATACCATTACGGTAGCCAACGAAAATGTTGCTAACAAAATCAAAAGGTCATTATTTCCCTTTAAAGGCTTGTACTTGTTCACCTTCAACAAGGGTTTTGAACTGAGATAGCAGTTTTGTAGCCCGTGTTGGGAAACCCCTATCTGCAAGTTTTCTTGACTGAAAAGACTCTCCAGCCGAATATATTTGATTTTTTTGGCGAAAGAATGCGGTGCTGACGAAAGAATGCGGTGCTGTCGGTAGCCCGGGCAGATGCTATATCATCAGCCAATCAGCTTGCAGCTGGTGCTTACAAGCGAACCGCCGCGCCGGCCGCCTGTTGGCACTTCTCTAATGCGAGTCTATCCTTCCGAGACTACTTTCGAATCTGATTGGTTGAACCATTTTTTCTCATTCGCGTGACGTCAGGACTCTGACTCAGAGAGTATGTATATAGTTTTGATAAGATGAATACTATACGACCTTCTGTCCTCAATGGGCGCGATGTATGGCCATTTTTGACAATACAAAAATATATTGTATTTCAAAACATAATAAAATCGTGTTTGGAAAAAAATGTTCCAAGGTTAACTATGTCCTTTAAGCGAAAGAGAAAGGACGACATTTTCTCACATATCTCGAAATGACGCAATTAAACATGGAATGCATTTGGGAAACTCCCCGTTTGAAGGTCATTGATATCAGTTGTCAATGAGTCAATGAGAGTCAAAGCTATGATATCGATTGGGTTCCGACCAGCAGATCCTGCACACTAGCCCAAACACTGCTGACATTGCAGCTACAGATACTGCCGACTGCACAGTGCACACTGCTGACAGCACTTCTCCAGGCCCGGCGGCAGCTGCTACCCCTTCCAGCAGGCGAGCGGCAGTAGGAGAGCAGCCCGATCGGCAGCAGGCCTGAGGCCAGGCCAGCCCGGTCCGCAGCAGGCCTGAGGCCAGGCCAGCCCGGTCCGCAGCAGGCCTGAGGCCAGCCTGGTCCGCAGCAGGCCTGAGGCCAGGCCAGCCCGGTCCGCAGCAGGCCTGAGGCCAGCCCGGTCCGCAGCAGGCCTGAGGCCAGCCCGGTCCGCAGCTCGGCGGCAGGCAGTCCAGTCCGCGGCGACAGCAGCGGCATGCCAGTCCACACCTGCAGCGGCGCATCGTCAGCCAGAGTTGGCCGGCAGATTACGCCGCCCCGCCCGGCCAGTCCACACATGCAGCGGCGCATCGTCAGCCAGCGTTGGCCGGCAGGTTACGCCGCCCCGCCCGGCCGGACAGCTTTACGCGGCATTTTTCTCGTCGCGGGTCACCAGTCAGCCGCCGCATGACTGGTTTGTGTACATGCTCCCCCGCAGGCTCTGACCGGCTGTGAAGGAGATGGCGCCATACCCACAGCACTGTGTGGTGCAGTACATGCTCTCGGCTCTGACTCTACCATAAGACAGGTTCTCCATCGTCAAGACTTTGCCTACAAGACGCATTCAGCATGTATAGAGCCGAACAGAATTTGTGAAGATATGCTGTCCCGCACTACACCTGTATCATGAATAAGAAATGTGCAATAGAACCAGAAATATATGACTCCGAAGCTGAAGATCATCCATTTGCTGGTCCGAATGAGTGGCCTACTACCGACATTACATCTGGCTGAGCCTCCACTACCGTCTCTTTCGGTTAGCTCGGCTGTCGATGCGTCTGTGGACACCGTAGAGCTGCAGCAGTCCTCGAGCTGCCGCAGCTCCAGCCTCGAGCTGGCGCAGCCCCGGCCCCGTCCTCCGCAGCCCCGGCCTCGAGCTGGCGCAGCCACGGCCTCGAGCTGTCTCAGCTCCGGCTCGTCCTCCGCAGTTTCGGCCTCGAGCTGTCTCAGCTCCGGCCTCGAGCTGGCGCAGCTCCGGCCTCGAGCTGTCTCAGCTCCGGTCACGTCCTCCGCAGCTCCGGCCTCGAGCTATCTCAGCTCCCGGCCTCCGCAGCTCCGGCCTCGAGCTGCCGCAGCTCCGGCCTCGCGCTGTCGCAGCCCCGGCCTCGTCCTCCGCAGCTCCTGCCTCGAGCTGGCGCAGCTCCAGACTGGAGCTGGCGTAGCCCCGGCCTCGAGCTGTCTCAGCTCCGGCCTCGTCCTCCGCAGCTCCAGACTCGAGCTGTCTCAGCTCCGGCCCGTCCTCCGCAGCTCCGGTCTCGTCCGCCGCAGCTCGGGCCTCGAGCTGGCGCAGCTCCGGCCTCGAGCTGCCGCAGCTCCGGCCTCGAGCTGTCTCAGCTCCTGCCTCGTCCTCCGCAGCTCCGGCCTCGAGCTGCCGCAGCTCCGGCTCATCGTCATCAGCGCCGCCGCAGAGCTGGATCCCGGCGCAGCGCGATGCTATCAGTAGCAGTCGGCCAAATGAATGGGACAGTAATCTGCCTGTAATCATAGCAGCTGCTATGCGTGGAATGCCAGCGTCGACTGCGCGCTCGGCCAGCCGTGTACGCCGAGCGGGGGGGGGGGGGGGGGGGGGAGCGGGAGGGTGTGGGGGGGGGGGGGGTGCATGGGGAATTGCCAACTTGATTAGCGTTTGAGCTTGATTAGGCTCGGATGCTGCCGGCTGAATTTGAGTGGAGTGTCGGTTTTCACGGTGGTCGTCTGTTATGGTTATGGTGGTTCTTTGGTGGCGGCGGCAGGGTGATGGTGGAAAGGGCGACGGAAAACACATGGGTACATTGGCGTCGCCACCACTACGGACAGTACGGACAGTGTCCATACAAGCTGGCGAACCTCTAAAAACTTGTACGGACTGTCCGTACAAGTTTGCAGAACCATTTGAAGGTGCAGAGTTAGACATATCGATACCTGAAATGTTTATATTCAATTATATTCAGATGGACTATTTTTGACGAATCGTGACGAATTACCTCTATTCATGAAACTTATTATTGCTCAACAGAAAAATAACAACATATTTATGTCCCCTCCCCAACTTGAACGCACAAATGGAATTAAATGTTAACGTTTTTCGTCTGGAGTTCGGAATAGGAGTATGTGCGAAAATGGCAAGAGGCATTGACATTTTGCCCCTGGCATTGCTAAAACGTTTAGCCGTTTAGTGAGCGATGCTTGATGTGAAAGCGGGTACTGAAAGTTTTGGGACGATATTGGCGGTAGTTTACAAGATATTGCGAAATAGGCGAGGGAGCAAAACAAACTACTCTCGTGTTAGTCATTAGTCCAGTAGCATAAATGGTCAGGCCGTAATTTTACTGAACTGCAATTGGCTTCATCCTAACGCTGACAACACTGATGCACGCGCGATCTATTTTACATGGATTAGGCACAGTGTATTAGGCCTAAACCCAGCCGTGCTGGCGAGGGGGCGTTTGGATGTGCCTCCTCAAATTTTAGAAAATGCAAGGAACAAAACGGTAGAGCTAGAGACGAGCTAGCTACTAGCATAGATAAGTTTGACTGATACCACAGTGTTTATCTCGTCGAGATGCGTCTCCCCATATGCAACATGACCAACCTGGGTCACCAAATGACCTTGGCCTAGAGGTCATATTTTGAACTTCACCAGATCCAGTTACCATAAGTATGGTTCGAATCGCCTTGATGAGGCAAATACGATGGCGTTTATCAATTATTTCCCTATCTTTATTAGGTGACAAGTTATGCACGAACAACTTTTGGGAGAGAAAATGCTAACATGACCTTTGGTTACGTCTGGGCTCTGGAGCCTAAACTATTGACCTTATAGCAAATTTGGGGACACCTAAGCGATATCATTTTTCAAGAGCTTTCGATTGCGTTTTCTCCGTTTGTTCCAAGGTATCATAGTTCCCGAGATACTTGGGGTGTTTCTGGAGCGACGAAGTCCTAAACTTGGAAAATTTGACCTTTGATGACCTCTGGTGACCTCAATATTGAACTGAGAGAAAATTTCAAAGCGTAGGAACAAGGGGGCAGGGAAGCCATGACTGCCCCATTTTCGGGCTATTTTTTCTTCTAAAAAATCTTGTGCTAAATTATCCAGATATACACCTTTTTTTTCTCGAAAGCAATATATTTAAAAAAGATAGGATACGAATTTTCAGTATATATATTGCGAAAGTGGCGCAGAATTCGAAAATGGTGCATGTTATGATATTGTGTGCTTCGGGCAGCAATCATGGCACAGTGGTTAAGACATTTGTTTTTCTGTGCCGGGGACTGGGGTTAAAATCCCTTGGCGGGCCTCTGCAAATGCCGTCCCCGGCCCCCATATCCCTCGGAACAGGGTGAGAGTTCCTGTTAGCGCTTTGGTCGCAGGAGGATATGGTGCTTGGTTCACTACCTTGTGTGCTTCGAAAAAAATAGAGGTGAGCTGTAAAAAGCTAGGAACTTGGTTAACATAATTATTTATAAAATTAGTAAGTAAAAATATAATGATTATCTCATTATTGTTTACACAACTTGTGGATAAGCACGGACAACTTTTTTACCCCTTTCCCAGAGGATAATCCCGCCACAGCCGGGTAACAGGGCCCACAGACGTTTTTCACCACCCATCGGTTGGTAAATTATTTTCCTTTACTCTCGCCCAGAGGGTAATTTGTTTTCGAGATTACCCCCTGCGAACGGATAAACCCTTAACGTTACCCTTTGTGAGAGAGTAAACCCTCTCACAAAGGGTAACGTTAAGGGTTTATCTGTTCATCTCGACAAAATTACCCTCTGAGCCGAGAGTAAATAAAAAGAGTTTACCACTCGGTGGGTGGTGAAAAACGTCTGTGGTCCCTGTTACCGATTTGGCGGGTTTACCCTCTAGGAAAGGGTAAAAGGTTTTCAGTGAGGTTTCGCTCGCTGGTCCAGTAACGCTGCTTTATCACATGCATACAGATGAAGATTCTCGACACAGCGCTACGTTTTTTGACACAACGCTGAATGACAGGACCAAACATCGAATATATTCAGCAGGAGAGTCCTTACAACCAGAGTATGCAGTAAGTGATTTCTCGACATGGCCTTCAAAAACTGTTATCCCAGCGCTAAAATGACATGGAAGTGGCTGGTTTCCTTTAAACACCGTATTGCCACTCCTGCAAAATATCATGTCCTCCACCCCCTCCCCCCCCCCCCCGCTCGAAAGGTTCGATGTCATGGTGTGTCCGTACAAGTTTTGAAACCGTGGCGACGCCACTGCATGGGTAGTCGTTTATTTGTACATGTGCATCACTATAGCGCATCTGGTTTTGCGACTTTATTATACTCCATATATTTTCCGCGCATGTATGTTCGTCCGGCGAAACAGGCATCGGTGCTCGACATGCTGCAAACGGGATGTCATCTCATTCTGTTCTGCCGTCTTCAGAGCAGCGTGGGTGGCCTCACTGGCGGATCCAGCCTCTTTCTCCGTGGGGTGGGGCATCTTTTTGTGGCAAAAAGGTACCCCCCATTTTTTTTTCTCCGCGGATTTGGGCCGGTCACCTTATTTTGGTATTCGAGCTTAAGAAATTCACTATATCAAATTCACCACAAAAAAAAATGATTTTTTTTCTCTCGAAAAAAAACTTTAAGGTGGGGCGAAATTTTCCGGTTTTTGGACTGCGGATAGCTGTATTTTGACTGCTGCAAAGACAATTTGTACGATTTTACGATAAAATTGGGAACGCGCGGGGGGAGGGGGGATACTTGTATTGAATGCCCCCCAGATTCCTGCGGGGGGGGGGGGGGTGAATTTGCCCCTGATGCCCCCCCCCCCCCTGGATCCGCCAGTGGGTGGCCTGGTAGCACCACTCAGTCATAGATACTTTTTTATAAACTGTTGATTTGCAACTTGAAATCATGTTAAAGGCAATGTAATATTTGCGGTTCACGAAATAAAGACAAATCCATACCGATCTCACAGAGAACAAACAGACTGTGACGTGGGTGGATATGGACTGAACAGTGAGGTGGATATGACTGAAACTCAGTGAGAGCGCGAGCAGCAGGGTATTGCAAGGCGATCTTTTCGCCTGCTTTGTAGAGAACTGTCGAGAACCGTGCCTTCGAATAGTGGCTGCGTCAGCCCCAGGTCCCCCACCGTGTCTCGTTTGTCCGTCTGACGTCCGTCTGACGCCCGTCTGACGCCTGTCTGACGTCCGTCTGACACCGTGTGACGAACTCCTCCCTACTCTGACTCAGCCCGGGGGGACGGCTGCATAACCGAGCTTGCAGCACCCCGTTCCCCCCCCCCCCCCCCCCCCACACACACATGTCCTCCGTCCGCGCCGCACCGCCGCCGGCGAAATTAGAGCTGTGGCGGCGCGCCTAGTGAGGCCCGTCGCACCGTCGCTCCACCGCATCTGCGCGCGTTGGCCTGGGGGCGGCCCGACCCGCCCGGTCACGTGTCCCTCCGTCGATACCGGACGCGGCGTAGGTCCACGTGTCGGCGGCGGCCGTCCGTCGTCGACCAGCGGCGGCCGGTGACGTCAGCACGTGCCGTCTCGGCCGCCGCCGCCGGCCGAGCCTGGGAAAAACGGACCCAGCCGTGGGAACGCGGCTCGCTTCCGCACATCCCGTCCCGGTGGGAAGGGCGGCCGGCCCGGCCGGCCGGGATGGGCGGGGCGCGGCCGCTGGGACGGTCCCAGCGCCGCGGTACCAGCGCGGTCCGTCCTCCGGAGCGGCGGCGGCGGCGCGGCGGCGGGATGGTTTGAATGGCGCAGAGGACGGCGGTTGACTCGGCGATGATGTTACGGTTTGATAGTGCCGCGCGGATGTGGAGATAGCGCCACTTCCAGCTGCCAACCGGCCGTGTTCGGCTCGTAAAAAGCCAGCGCTGGTACCGGGCAATTAGCTTAGGAATGTGCGATGTGTGTTGATGTTGATTATCTTCTTTTTCACGTTCGAGGAGAGCTGGTGGCGGCCGGTTCCGGTATCCTATTAGAGTGGTTCGTTCCAGTGATTTGTTCCAAGGTCACCCAGTTCCCAGGCGCCCGTCTGAAGGTGCCGCAATAGATGGTGTCACGGCAGAGGGGTTTGCCGCGTCTCCGAGGTGTCCGGCGTTAGCGGTGAAGGATTCGGCGATCAGTAGACGCTGCTGGGGCCAACACCCCACCGCTAGTCCGTATGAATTGGGGTTAAGCCGCTCGCGTGATGTTGGAAATTAATGGGAGGAAATCGGCTTTGTCCCCTTGCCCGGATCGCGCATTCCGCGAGAGAATCCACCGCCCCTGCTGGCATGGTCGTATATTTATGTCGTTTATGGGTGCTTGATCTTCCTTACAGCAATCACATCATGAATGACTCTTTTATATCGTATTGCCAATCCATTCCCATATTTGTAGTGTGCTGCACCCCCCCCCCCCCCCCCCCCCCCCCCCCCCCCCCACACACACACACACTTCGGCGTGTTTCACGGTTGTTACGTTCCAGTCGCCAGGGGCGAGTCGTCGGGGACGGTGGGAAGAGCTGAGCGGGAACGAGGGGGGGGATTCGAGGGGACGTGGGAACGAAAGAAGGGTAGCAGGATATGTTGTGGGAGGGGGCGGGAGGGAAAGGCAATTTAGCAGAAGTCACTGGCGCATTACCGCAAGCGGCTCAGGACAAAATATAGACGGATTACACCAATCTCTTGAATCGAATTACAGCATACTGAATACTGATCAAGGTAATGTTTGCACATGCGAACAGATCAAATCTCTTAGCGAAGACAGAATATAAACCACATCAATTATAGAATATGGCATAAGATAATGTCGTTGAAATATCATAATTTATCACTCCCAATTTCAGTTAAAGTTGCTTTGGGAGAGATATTTATTATTTGGATGGCTGGCATGATGGATATTATTGTCAAAAGTTGTGTTAAAATGATCAATAACATGCCAAATATGTATTTTAGTGGTCAAATGAATAATTCAAATAGACAAGCTTTCGACATCACTGTCATCATCAGGTCATCATCAGACCTGATGATGACAGTGATGTCGAAAGCTTGTCTATTTTAATTATTCATTTGACCACTAAAATACATATTTGGCATGTTATTGATCATTTTAACACAACTTTCGACAATTGGGAGAGATAGGTAGGTGTATAGAGAAAGAAATAGATACCGAGATAGATAATTTTACCTTTTTTTCCATATTTGTGTCGCCTTTTCTTGAGAAAAAAAAAAGAAAAAAAGGAAAAAATTCGAAAGAGATAAGTATATCAATAAACATAGAGCATGACACAAACACAAAATTATTACTGCAGGTAGCGACTGAAGCTCCCAGCTAAATCATGGTTGCT
>JAXIVJ010016394.1:0-28995 GCA_036785665.1 Chirona hameri | reverse complement strand
TAAACTATCTAAGGAAGGGCCCCTTATGCCGAACGAGGGCAGACAGGGGAGCCGCTCAAGCTGACCGAGTTCTCCTTCAGGCCGATCGAGGCCCTCTGCAAGCCGACCGAGGACCGCTCAGATTGACTGTGGTCCCATCAGGCTGACCAAGTTCCCCTTCGGGGTGCCGGAGGATCCCCAAAATACGACCGTGGGCCCCTCATGCCAACCAAAGGCCCCTAACGTAAGGGGCCCACAGGCTGACAAAGGGACGAGTAATGACCCTGAAACCGACCCTTTGTGAATTTCTGCGCACGGCACTGAGTGTCACTTATGGAGGACAAGAAGAATACTAGTTTCAGTGATGCTATTCCTTCAATTGATGGTAGAATGAGTAATCACTCCGGATGAGGCAGGGGCTGCCTTAAAGGAAATATAGTTCACCTTCAACATGAGTTTTGAACTGAAATAGCAGTTTTGTAGCCCGTGTTGAGAAATCCTTATCTGTAACTTTTCTTAACTGAAAAAGACTCTCCAGCCGAAGATATTTGACTTTTTGGCGAAGGAATACGGCGCATATATGATGTACCGTACCGTCTGAAAGTGCCAGCACTGCCATGGAGCATGCGCAGACCAATAACGCACACCATAAAATCAATAATTTACAACCTTTTCTCCTGAATTGGCGCGATGTAAGACCATTTTTAAACAGAAAAAAAGGGAACTGTATTAAAAAATATAATAAAATCGTGTTCTGAAAAAAAATTATGAAGGTGAACTATTTCCTTTAAACGACTTTCCCGCTTAAAGAAGTTGCATGCCGAGACGGGAAGCTCCTGGACTTACGGTCTATCCTATCGGTCTATCGTGCTGTCAGCTAAAGTTGAGCGCATATTTTTATTTGGTTCAAACCTTACGTTTGAATGTGTTTCTGGTGTTTGCGCCCTTTCGCTAAGCATAGCTGTTTGCATCGACCATATCCGATCGCGCAATATTTGCTCAAAGGTGGAATTTGAAGTCGAAAGCTTTACGTGGCACAAACTTCGGGCGCGGTCTTCCCCGCGCACTGACTTCATCTGACTCAGGCCGCTGCCACCGACGCAGGTCATCCCAGTCAAGGGTATCCCCGCAAAGACGATGCAATTTGGACGAGAGGCGCCTCTCCGTCCTTATTGTCTACCACTTCCATCAGACGTCGCTTGGCCAGGTCTAAGTAGAAAGCATCGGTAGGGTATTCATGGTGGCTGACAGTGATGCTGAAAGTGATGGGAAAATGTGTTTGGCAATGGGTACTGGTCACTAGCCGGAGCGGCGCCGTCACTGGCCGGAGAGGGACCGTCACTGCCCGGAGGGGCGCCGTCATTGGCCGAAGGGGCGCCGCCACTGGCCGAAGGGGCGTCTTCATTGGCCGGAAGAGTGCCGTCACTGGCCGGAGGAGTGCCATCACTGGCCATTTGGGCGCCGTCACTAGCCGAAGGGGCGCTGTCACTGGCCAGAGGGGCGGCCGTCATTAGCCGGAGGGGCCACTGCTGTCAATCCAGCAGGCGTCGTCGCCACACAATTTTGAGTGGGGGAAGCCAGAGGTTTGATGGGCTACCCCATATGGGCTAATGTTAAAATCATGCGAACTGGGGGGGGGGGGGGGGGGACTCCGGCCGGAGCGATCCTGGCGGGGCCCGGCTTCCAGGCCCCCTGTTGGCGACGCCCCAGGTTAAAAGTACTTGGGTATAAAGGTCCGAACTATTGAAGCGGAGCTGCCTCGAAAGCCGGAAGAAGGCCTTGCGATCATGGTGTTTTTAAAACTGAGGCACCTGACTTCGTAGCAAAGAAGCCTCTTACGTCGATTGTGCTAATGAAGTGGAGAAACAGGCCGGAGAGAGGAGTCAATCAAGAGAGGAGACAGCGTGCATTTCGGCAGACCGGGGAGAGGGTCGGGTGGATTTCGGCAGTCCGGAAAACGGGCAGGCAGGGCGGATTTAGGTAAACTAAGGAGAGGAATGAGAGGATTTCTCGACTGGCCGGAGAGAGGGGTTGGTGGGTTTCAGCAGGACGGAGTTCCCGGTACATGCGTCGTTAAATAAACACATACCAGAGAGTTAGGTAAATTTCGGCAGGTCAGAGAGGACAGAGAGAGGGGGGATTCAGGGGAGGGGGATTCGGGAGAGGGGGAACCGGGGATTCGTCAGGCTAAAGAGAAGGGGTATATTTCGGCAGGCCAGAGAGAGAGAGAGGTGAGTGACCTATCCGTGACAGACCTAGGCATTAGACACATCCATGATCGCACTCGAAGATACATGCTACTGACGAAAATGCGTGCTACTGACGGACGACATACCTAAACGTGAGAGTGCTTACAAAATATATCCATTATCATTTTTCTATTATAATTTTTTCTCTCGAAAAGACAACCTGCAAATGAGTAAGCATAAGATAATTTGTCATTTTTTGCAGGATTTTTCTTTAATTAATTTTTGGCGCCCCTGTAGACCCATGGCGCCCCCCTTGACGGCGAAAATGCCGCCCCCCCCGCTTCCGAAAAATCCTAGATCCGCCCCTATCTTTGAATGACAGAGAGCCGAGCTGGGGTAAATATTGATAGCAATTTTAAACGACCAGCTAATGCCTTTTATGGTTGTAATGTGCAAAATTATACGATGCGTATAGCATGTAGGCGGATGTCTGCAGAGTTCCTGGATCCGCTTCTTTCCCCCTCCCTTTTAAACTGTCGTTGGTCTCTGTTTTCACTCATTACTGGTATATGTTATTTGGTGCTTCAGGAAATATTTGCATGCTTTCCTTTCCCAATTTGAACGAGACACTTCGAACAGCATCATTTTAGACATATTGGGAACGGGAAGTGTTGCATGGTGTTTATACAACAACACAGCAGAATAGTGACTGTTTTCGAAATGTACCTCACTATTAGCAGACCACAGGTTTTCGTGAATTTATTTCCTTCTTTCTTGATGTTCCGTCGCGGCCAGCAGTGGCACAGAACATGGCGGCGGTGCATCAGACCTGACCTCATGCGATTGAGGTCAGGTTTGATGCACCGGTCAGACATCGGTCACACAACCTCTGCATTGAACTGGACCTCTGTCGTCAATGTCGCCATGGCAACGCTTCATGTTTGTCGTCAGATGTGGTCACCGCTCTATCAGACACGCTACGACTGGGGCTACTGACATAATTCACCTGTATTCACCTGTTGTCTTGTAATTTCCTTCTGAAATTACAAGACAACAAAATTCCTTCCTTCTGAACCCTGCTTTAGCCAAGCTAAGTAGCTGTTGGATAGCTCTGTTGTTTTGTGTATTTTTTGAGGAACCACATTATATTTAGATATAAGGATTAGATATTTAGTTTTGTGGATCGTTTAAGTATTATTTTTAAGCATTCATAGTTAGCTGTTACCTCTTACTTGCTTTTTAAAGGACTTTTCATTCTAGCTTGTGTGCGCCAAAATTGTCTTAGTCTTATTTTTGTGTTATTAGTTGCAGGGTTGGATAAGTAGATATTTTAGAAAATTAGGGATAATTAAGGTGTATTTAGTATTCAGTTTATTTAAGGATTAGATATTTAGTCTAGTATTAGGTGCACTCATAGCTGATTTGTGTCACTAGCTTTACCTAGATCTAGTTAAGGTTTAGAAGAAGAAGAAAACAAAGAAAAAAAAAGTTAAGTTAAGTTAGTAAATAAAGTATTAAGTGCATAGTACCTAAGTTATATACCTAAGTTACTAGTGTATTCAAATGAGCATGACTAGGATGCAGGCGAAGGTAGCAGAGCTAGAGGCCCTCTAGGCTAGAGTAGCGGAGCTTGAGGCGCAGTTAAGTAAGTGTAGGTGTAGAGATGATCCGCAGGAGGGTGTAGCTCCTGACCAAGGAACGTATGCGCAGATCGTGGTTAGGGGGTCAGAAAAGGAGCCTACAGGATCAGGGACCAGTGGTAGTTCTGATAGGGGCATAAGGGAGGAGGATAAGGCAAAGGTGGATAGTGCGGCTGGGGTTTGGAAGTGTGTTGGAGGGTCACGTTTCTGGAGACTCAACATTGTGGAAAGTAATGCTAGGGCCACAGACAGTAAGGATGAGGAGGGGTGCTGGGTAATGGAGGGTGGTAGCAGAATCTGGAGGAGGAAGAGGGAAGGGGATCAGGAGGGATGGACAAAAGTTCAGGGTAGAGTCAGGCAGTACAGCCCCAGGGAACATTAGCAGGTTACAATAGCAAATAGGTTCAGTGCGTTAGAGTCAGCAGCTGAAAGTGACAGGGAACAGATTCAGCATTTAGTGGTTGGGGACTCAAGGGTAAGGCCCTTAAGGCGAACATTCTGTGGGAAGAGGGACAAATGTATAGTCAAACCGGGGGCAAAAGTAGTTGATATGGGCCCTGTCATTGAGGCAGAACTTGGTAGGAGTAGCCCGGAGACAGTTATAATACAGGTGGGGGTGAACAACATAGGACCTAGGCAGAGTGTGAGAATAGTAGCGGAGTACCGGAGCCTGCTGCAGAGGTTGAAGGAGTCCAGGAAACCAGTCATTGTGACTGGCATCCTCCCTCGCTGTGGAGCCAGTGAGGAGTGGTACTCGAGAGCTCTGTCTGTGAACAGCTCAGTTCAGAACTTATGTTCAGCTATGGGGCTTAGTTATGTAGACTTATGGGATCAGTTCTATGAGTGGCATAGGTACTATATGAAGGATGGGCTTCACTTATCGGATGAGGGGGCAAGGGCTTTGGGAGATGCCTACAGAAGTGTCATTCAGGGAAACTAGGTAGGAGGGGGGGGGGGGGGGGGGGGGGGTGTTCAGGGACGCTAGTACTAGGGCATCAGGAAGTAAGCATTGGTAGAAGTTCATGTCAGAATAGGACAGTAGATCATAATTCCCTCATAATTAGTAGAGTCAGCTCAAAGTATAAGATCACATGTGTGTTGCTGAATGCCCAAAGTATTAGGTCTAAATTTGATGAGTTTGAGTGTTATGTTGCCCTTGAAAAGCCTGATATCATCTGTGTAACCGAGACATGGGTTAGTGAGGGGTATACTAGGGATAGGCTACAGGATTTCGAGTTACAAGGGTATAACATGTTCTCATACTGCAGAGAATCACGGCAGGGAGGCGGAGTGTTTGTATATGTAAATAGCTTGTACTGCACTACTAGAGTTGATGATTCTAGTAAAGTAAAAGAAGTAGAATCAATCTGGCTTGACATTAAAATTGGTACAGGAAACAGAGGAAGGTTGAGGATAGGTGCATTTTACAGACCAGGAAATCTTCCAAGGAACTCCCAAGCTGAAACAGACCAAGATATTTGTGAGGAAATACGTAGGAACTTTCGGGCTCAGTGTCTTATTATGGGAGATTTTAACTTAAGAGGATACGAAAGTATAGCAGAGGAAACAAATGAGTGTAGGTTGTATAGGCAAATCTTTGAAGAGGAGCTTTTCATGCATCAGTTTGTAACAGAGCCAACCAGACATTGCTCCATTCTAGACCTTGTATTCTCAGACAACAGTGATCTAGTTAGTGACATAAGTATTTGTGCAGGTCTAGGAACCAGTGATCACAATATGGTTAAATTCAATATCTCATCAGAAATGAGGCCCAAAGATAACCTTATTATGGTTCCAAACTTCAGCCGGGCTGATTTTGATGGTATTAGAAATGACCTCGCACAGATAAAATGGAACGTTGAGTTGGCAGGTTTAGATGCATGTGAGGCCTGGAATGTTTTCAAAGCTAGATTAAGCCAAATTCAAAATCGGCATATACCCCTCAGGCACAAACGTAACAGAACCAAGGGCAATCCAGTTTGGCTTACCCCAGAAGTAAGGAGTGCTATACAAGCTAAAAGAAGTGCATTTGGCATTTTGAAGGGATCTTCACTAGATATAAATCAGAAGGCCTACCAGAATGCAAGAAATTCAGTTAAGAAAAAGGTCAGAGCAGCTAAAAGGGCAAAGGAACTTGATTTAGCTAGACATTGTAATGCAGATAGTAAGAAGTTCTTCAGTTTTTATAAGTTAAGTACAGTTTCCAAAAATATAGGTCCATTTAAGGTAGATGATGTGTTAGTTAGCAAGGACAGTGAAATGGTTGAAGTGCTTAATGATCAGTTTCAATCTGTCTTTACTATCGAGGACCAGAGTAGTATTGCAGCACTTCAGCCTGAGCTAGAGACAGAGGAGACTATAGGAGAGCTAGGTGGCATAAGTAGTGAACTTGTTCTAGAATATCTAAAGAAAGTAAGGCCTAACAAGGCAGAAGGACCTGATGAAATCCATGCTAGACTTTTAAGAGAATCTGAAAGGGAGTTGTCGGTTCCATTAGCCATAATATTTTCTAAATCACTTGCAGATAGTAAAATTCCACTTGATTGGAAAAGAGCAAATGTTGTTCCTATTCATAAAAAGGGAGATAGAAGTAAAGAGGAAAACTATAGACCAGTTAGTCTGACCTCATTAGTCTGCAAGGTGCTTGAATCAATCATCAAAGATAAGATTGTTGAATTCTTGGAGCAAAATGAACTCATCAAGGATACACAGCATGGCTTTAGGAAGGGCCGTTCTTGTTTAACTAATCTTCTGGAGTTTTTGGATGTTGCAACAGATAGCTTTGATCAGGGTAAACAGCTAGATGTAGCTTTTCTTGATTTCAGTAAAGCATTTGACAAAGTCCCCCATACAAGACTGGGGTTGCAACTTAAAATTCATGGGATCAGGGGCAAGATTCTGGATTGGATAGAAACGTGGCTTTCAGGACGCCAGCAAAGGGTTATATTGAATGGGTGCCAATCACAATGGAAGGAGGTTCTCAGTGGGGTTCCACAGGGCTCAGTCCTGGGCCCATTGCTTTTTATAATATTTGTGAATGCAATTGAGAACAGTATAGACAGCAAAGTCTTGAAATTTGCAGACGATCTAAAAGTTGTCAGGATTATTAGAGGAAAACATGATCAGGATGTTTTTCAATCAGATCTGGACAAGCTAGTTGAGTGGTCTGAAGCATGGCAGATGAAATTCAATTTGAGTAAATGTAAGATTATGCACGCTGGACGGGTTAGCAGTAAACATAGGTATGAAATGGGTGGGCAGAAAATGGAGCAGATTGAAAAGGAAAGAGATTTAGGTGTCGTGGTAAACAATAGACTATCAGCGTCAGACCAGGTTGTAGAAGCTAGGAAAAAGGCACTTAGAATGCTAGGGGCCATTAACAGAAATGTTTCCTACAAGAGTGAAAAGGTAATAACAAAACTGTATTGTGCATACGTTAGACCACATTTGGAGTATTGTGTACAAGCCTGGTCTCCAACATATGAGAAAGATTGCTGGTTGTTAGAAAGAGTTAAAAAAAGGGCAACAAAAATGGTTAATTGTCTTGGTAGTTTACCTTATGAAGATAGATTAAAGAAATTGGGTATGTTTTCACTTAGATATAGAAGGCTAAGAGGAGATCTAATTGAAGTCTTCAAATTTGTAAATAGTCAGCATTCTGGATATTTAAAGGGTATGTTTGAGTTCAATAGGGAAAATCGAGGTAGAGGTCATCAGCATAAACTCATTATGAAACAAAGTAGGACTAGGCTACGACAGTCATTTTTCAGTAGAAGGGTTGTAGGACATTGGAATATGCTACCAGGGGATGTCGCTGATGCAGTGACACTTGCTTCCTTCAAAATTAGATTAGATAAATACTTTACAGAGAAGGGATTAGTTCATAAATACTCGTGGGATTAGCCTTCTTTTATGCAGGTAGAGTAAGGTGATTTGAAGGGGCGAGACTGGTGGAGGGGGGGGGGGGGGGTGCAACCTCGGATGGGCCCAAGAGGCTCTTTGTTGCACTTTTCTTTTATGTCTTTATTTATGTCTTAATTTATGACCATAGCGTTGTCTTGTAATTTATGACCATAGCGTTACCTGTTGCCATTCATTTTTTCCGTATTGCGCATCACAGACAAGCATTTGTCATCGACGGCCTCTCCGCAATCATCCCGACAGGCTATGCAGACTGTAAAACACGGGTATACTGTAGATACCCCCGAATAAAGTTATAAATCACGCGACGCACGACGCACGCGACGCACGAATTACTGTCCCTCACGCAACAGACGCTACAATGGGACCAGCGATACAAGTGCAGCCAGGCGCATGGGTGGAACCTTTTCAAATACGTTGATAGAACACGATGACATATTGGTGGGTCCACGGCTAGAAAGCCCCCGTTAATGTTAGATACCTATTATCTGACAAAAGCTGGTGGGCCAAACACAGCGTTGTCAGGGCAGTGACCCATCAACTGAATATGAAACCCCACCTATGCAGGTGCTTGGTTCAGCAGCGGCTGCAGCAAGCATTACCTATAGGTACTGTAATGTGCAGGTAGTGCAAGTTTAAATTGCCTCTCATTTGCTGTAATACTTGTTTCGCTTTGTATTGCCTACCTTTCGTTAGTTTGATTCTATATTGGTGCTTGACGGTGCGGCGGCGATCGGCGGACGTGACGTCACGTGCCGGCCCACTGGTGACCTGTCACGTGACCTGTCGCGGGCCGACCAATCGGGTGCGTTTCCGGGCGCCGGTGCTGGCGGCGGGGATGGGTCGTGACCGGCTCGGCCACTTCTGTCTCCGCCGGCATCCAGCTGGCATCTATGGCAGCTGTAGCGCCTGTTACCCAATGGTGAGTTAATGACCAATGGAGCGCCCATTTTCCCAGTAGCTTGGCCTGGATGGACTTGGTACTGGACAAGCAGAGGGCCGGGAATGGGATAGCTGACGCCTGACAGGTGTCGGTTTATAAAGTGCACTACTGCAGACAGTACGACAGTACGACGGTACGACAGTACGACGGTCCCTATTCCGTCAGGAGCGGAGTGGGGGAATCAGGAGAGCCAGGAGAATCAGGAGGGACAGGAGAGGACTAAAATAAACCCTTGTAGTACCATCCAGGGTCACCGAACCCTGATAAGGTGTTTCGCAGTGGGGTGCATGTTACCTGCGAGTTTAGGGCCCTCGTCGCCCCAGTTCGACCTGCGGAGCGCGGCTAAAGATTCTGTGCAGACGGCACGTGGCACGTGCCACGTGCCACAAGTCACTGATCGATTGCGATCGAATTGGGCAAAACCAGTAATCCAGTTTGAAGCCTCTGGATGGCGTAAAAATTCGTCCATTTAAGGGCGAGTGTTCAACCAAGAGACGCCGATTGGTTACCGTGGTTACCGTGGTAGACGCCGATTGGTTGTTTACCGTGTCTCGCTAGAACCCTTTCCCAAGCCAGTGGCTGTCTGAGAAGCTATTGGGTGACGATAACAATACGCTATTGAGTCTTTTCCCGCTGTTTTAACTGACCGTATCTTAGTAAAACGGCGTAAACATACTTATCGGTCATATCTTCCTGCTGAGGCCCTGGTGACAGAAGCCGTTCATAGAGGAGAGTTGAAGGATTATAACTGGCAAAACAAGCTATATAAGCGATATAGTAAGTTGTTCGATGTTCGACTTAACTCACTACTTTTAAGCTTTTGAGGACCGCAAAACTGATTAACTCACAGCAGGGACTCGTCTAAGGAAATTTTGCTGGGGGGCTGACGTGAATCTCAATACACACATGCAACGCAAGTCAGGGCCTATTTTAACATGTTAACTGGGGGGGGGGGGGGGGGGGGGCAAATGCCCCCCCCCCCAGTGAGCCGTTTTGCCCCCCAGTCAAGAAATGTTGCCCACCCTGATTTCAGTATTTCCATGTCATTTTTCGCTTGATAGGTATTCAATTAAAATAAAATATGTTTACCTGGTGATAAATGTATACAAATCCAATGAAAATGTCATGATATTCCTAAGTTTTAGTATTTCCCAGCCAAAATAAGTATCTTTAACATTATTTCCGGAATATCTTGAATTTCAATATCCTTTGAACATCACCCATTGGCGGCAGAGTGGGGGAGAGGGGGTGTTGTTGGATCAGGCACGTCGCCACACAATTTGGAGTGGGTGGGGGCAACTGCTGAGCCGATTGTGTTCAAATTTGGAGTGTGGTTAGGGATCTCTCAGTCGTCACATTCTCACAAGTTAGGGGTGGGGTGCTTCTGCACGTGCGCACGTGTGCACCACGTATTTGTATCTCAGAAACTACTTCCCTGATAGAGTTGAAATTCACCATACATTTCCTTTGCGTTCGCTCGTTCATCGCCAACTACGGCGCCTTACTGGTTCGGTAAAAACAGTTATGGAAGAAAAATGACGAATGACCTCAGGGTGAATATATTTTACATCGTGGAGGTCACAGGATACAAATACCACATGGATCTTGGCATTGGCGGATCCAGAACGGATGGTTGGGGGGGATTCCAAAAAGTGTCACACAATTATGAAAACGCATCGGATTTGGCTTGGTTATGCATTGATAGCTGATTTAACTCGCGCCGTGCCGGGGGGGGGGGGGGGGCGTTTAGACGCCCCCCTCCCACAGGTTTTTCAAGGATAGCGGAAAAACGGCGGCGCACAGCGCCACCGTTTTTAGCATAGCTGTTCAAACATCAATTGTCCACATTATGTTAAAAAAATACCTCGGTTCATCTCATGTCAGGTCACCAGACCAATTCACGTGACCCCAGCTCCAAAAAAGCTTGTGGTCACACCATAGCCACAGTTTTTGGCCGATAGACATCGTACTTACAGGGTTTTATAAAGCCCTAGGTACCTACAATTCGTATATCTCGGATGTTTGATATCAGTGACCTAAGGTCGGGTCAATTTCGTGACCTACCCATTCAATGGGGAAATATTCAAATGCTTCCTATTCTGAGGATACGCACGATATCAGCCCAATTCCTTCTAGATAATGTTATCATAGGACATTCTTGAAGACCCAGGTGCAATTTTCGTTCAGTGACCCCTACAGGGTCAGCCGAGGTCATCCGAGACCAACACTTTTGTGTCAATAACTATCGACCAAACAAAGATAGATAAGTGAAACTGCCACCAATGTGTTTGTCTCGTCAAGGCACGTCTCCCAATGTCCAGCATGACCTAATTGGGTCACCACTTGACTTTGACCTGAGGTCAAATATCTAAGTTGACCTAACCTGGTCACCATGAATATGATTCGAAGTGCCTTGACGAGACAAACACGATGACGCCAAAATTATTTCCTTATCATATTCAGGTAAAAAGTTATTTGTGAAAACTCTTTTGCTAAAACATAGTTTTTTACATTTGATGAGCTCTGGAGCCTAAGCTATTGATCTGAGCTGAAATCTGAGGAGGACACGTGGCGATCCGTGTCGATTGAATGTTTCAAGAGCTTTCCATTGTTTTTTTTCTCGTTTGTTCCTAGCTAGTTCCTGTGATATCTGGAGGTTTCTGGAGTGAAGTCCTAAAAATGGAAAATTTGAACTTTGATGACCTCTGGTGACCTCAATATTGACTTGTTAAGAAAATGCCGAAATAGCTTCAAAATGCTTTTGGACAAGCTTTCGAACGATGTTTTCGGGCTTGGTGTACATCCCATAGGAGCCGAGTTCGAGGGGGGGGGGGGGGGGGCGTCGAAACGCCCCACCCCCCTATGATCTCGAAAACCACGCAACGTAACAAGCAAAAACGGTGTTAGATAGGTCGAGACAAGCTCTATGTAAAGTATATCGGTATTTGTTTTTAGGTCAGGTCAATATTGAGGTCACCAGAGGTGATCAAAGGTCAGATTTTACAGTTTTAGGACTTCGCTCCAGAAATCCCCAGATATCACATGAACTATGATAGCTAGGAACAAACGGAAAAGTAATGGAAAGCTCTTGAAAAATTCAATCGACAGGGTGTCCTCAGATTTTAGCTCAGGTCAATAGTTTAGGCTCCAGAGGTCATCAAATGTCAAAAATGTTATTTTTTTGGCAAAACTGTTTTTCACAAATAACTTTTTACCTAATAAAGATAAAGCATTACTTACGTTTGACGCCATCATGTTAGTCTCGTCAAGGCGCTTTGAATCATGTTAATGTTGACTAGGTTAGGTCAACTGAGAAATTTGATCACAGGTCAAGGTCAAGTGGTGACCCAATTAGATCATGTTGCATATTGGGGGACGTGTCTCGACGACACAAACACATTGGTACCGTTTTCACTTATCTATCGTCATTATGTCGATAGTTATTGACAAAACAGTGTTGGCGGTCACGAAATTGACCTGACCTTAGGTTACCGATATAAAAAAAAATCCGAGATAAACAAATTGTAGGTATCTATCATCTTATCAAATCCTGCAAGATTGAAACCGATCGGCCTAAAACTGTGGCTGCGGCACTACCGCAAACGTTTTGGAGGTGGGGGTCATCACCTGACCAGGTCTGGTGACCTGACCTGAGATGATCCGAGATCAAGAATTTGACATAATGCGGGTAGTTCATTTCCGAACAGGTATGCAAAAAAAAAAACGGCGGCGTGCAGCGCCGCCATTTTTGCGCTATCTGCGAAAAACCGGATGGGTGGGTGGATTCCCCCCCCCCCCTCCCTCCCCGTCCAGGGCGCGTGCTAAAGCTAACTTTCCTTAGTAAAAGTTGCTGAGATTTTCTTCTATATCAGGACATGTGTCAATCTTGCGCCGATTTCAGGCGTTTTTTTTTTTTTGGGGGGGGGGGGGGCAATTGCCCATTTTGCCCAACCCTAGATCCGCCACTGGATCTTTGTATTTTGCAAAAGATGCGGGACTCTGGGGAAAATTGGGCAAATTTGGCCATTTCCTGTGGATTTATATGCATTTTCATGTTTCCCCAATGACTTATAATTGGGAAGTCACAAAATAGACTTCACCTTAGGTCACCGATATCAAAATAATCCGAAATAGCAGAATTGTAGGTGTTTGTAACCTGTTTAAATCCTGTGAGTATTCAACTGATCGGTCAAACAATGTGCTACGGCGGCACGACCTCACATTTTTTTGGAGGTGGGATCACTAGACTTGACTTAGTGATGTGACCTGAGGAGACCCGAGGTAAACAAATTAACAGGATTTTGGCAATTGATAGGCAAGCAGTTGTATCAAAAATGGCGGCGCGAAATGGTGTCGTTTTCCGCTATTTCCAAAACAAATATAAGGGGGATGGCATCCGCCCCCACTGGCGGATCCAGGGGCGGACATCAGGGGCAACCCCCCCCCCCCCCGCCCTCCCCCACACACACACACACAAGAATCTGGAGGGGGGGGGCATGCAATACAAGTATTCCCCCCCCCCCCTCCTGCGCGTTCCCTGCACTGACCGTGAAAGAACAATGATCTTAGGAGAAAACGTCATGAAAACGGAAGTTTTTTCTTTTCTCAAGTGATTGAATTTGAAGCTTGTATATATCCCTTGCTTTCAATGATAGACAAAACAGCACACCTGATGCAATTCATGCAGCCCCGGTGACAAGCGCCCCGCTGGGAGGGGGGGGGGGGGAGAATTTTCCCCCTCCCGTATTTTCTCAATAACTTTAAAACTGTGATAGATATCAACGTGAAACTTGCAGTGCCTTATACTGCACCAATTATAAGTCTTCTCACTAAATTTCAATGAAATTAATGTAGTATTTTGGGAGATAATAACGTTTTAATGACATCATGTCATGCATTTTTGGTGGAAAAACAATAAATGTTGGGAAAATCGTAAAAATAGAGTTTCAAAGCAAATTGCAAATAAAAAAAACGTCAAAAGAAAGGAAATTACATTTTCTTCCAAATGGCTGTCTCGGATTTGTGATTTTTTTTTTACCCGCAATTTTTTTATCGGAAAAATGTCCACAAAATCAATTTTTGTGAATTCGAAAAGTTAATTTCTTAAGCTCGAATACCAAAATCAAGTGACTGGCCCAAATCCGCGGAGGACAAAAATGGGATACCTTTTGCCACAAAAAGGTGCCCCCAAAAATGGGGATACCTTTTTGCCCCCCCAGTGGTTTTCCCTTAAAATAGGCCCTGACGCAAGTTTCCTCACTCTGATATTTTTCGTTTGCCATGCAAAGACAAATAAGCGTATGTTATAAAGATACGTATGTCATAAAGGACGGATGAAAGGAGCGTTGATTTTCCGTCGCACACCGGGCGATGCACGGCAAATTTGCTGCAGAAACTCTGGCATACGTCGGATGGCCCGGATTCTGGACCTCTATCAGGGGCCTACTTCTCCAGACAAGTTGGGGGGGGGGGGGGGGGGGGGCTGAGCTGGGAAAAATCGCTTAAAGTACCGTCAAAATCCACAAAAATACAGCCTTCTCCCCGGATTTGACCCACTTTCTCGTCCAAGTTGGGGTTGGGGACTGAAGCCAAGTTGGGGGGGGGGGGGGGGGGGGGCTGAAGCCCCCTCAACTGAATAGGAAACTACACCCCTGATCTCTAATAGGGTTGACTTCACTGTTTGCCCCTGGTAAACCTCACCACGTACTGGGGGACCCATACTGTGCGGAATTGTACCATAAATCCGCCCAGAAGCTTTTTTTTCAAGTACGTGTCGCAGCGCCGAACATTTGTCGCAGCTTTTCTCCCACAGTAGCTGCGCCGTCTCGGGAAAAACACAGCAGACTACAGGTCGCAGGTACACCAGCCTGCCCGAAGTTGCCGCGTGCCAGCTCCGTGCCGGCTCGCAGGAACTCCTGCGTTGAAGCTGTGCTTACCAGCTTCATCATGATGCTAGCCAGCTCATCTTGCTCAATGTCCAGCCGCTCGCCCAAGAAGTTGACGGCGCTCTGTGTCGATTAGCAACTTGGCTACCAAACTATCTGTATTTGCCTTCGTTTCATGAATTGAAACGTTACCTTCTTGACAGCTCAAAACACCCAAAGCAGCAGGCATGCTTTGTGGACTGCTGGCGTCGATTGCGCTGCACCTCCCCTCCCCCCCCCCCCCCCTGGCTGAATTTTGGCTCGGCTGGGGGCTGGATCCGGTGGCCCCCAGTTAACATGTTAGACGAGTCCCGACTCACAGTTCATAAATAGCTTGTCGGGTTTTGATACTGCGGGCGTAACCAAAAAAGCTTGTATGAATAGTATAGATGGCAGCACTATCTCCAGCAATGCGTTGAATAGGTGGCGCTGGCTGTTGTGAGGTCCTCCGCTGGGTGACAGATCAGGGTTGAATTGAGGTGACGTTGAACCTTTGTAATAAACGGGTACCCTAAAATTTGAATTTATGCTCTTTATGAAAAGTTTTTAGGGCCCATAATTCGTTGCAACTTCTTTACCAACTTGCGTATTTCGCGCTCAGGCGGGCATTTTGTCAGCATCGACAGCGTTAGGTAAATATTATTTTCCTGGTGGTATAGGTTTACATCTGTCGCTTCTCCTTGCTCGCTGCTTGGTATAAATTGATTGGATATGTGTTATATAGAGCGTCATCATAACACGGGTGGAGTTTCCTATACAAATGGGGCCACTGCCCCACCAACTTTCCGCTTTGCCCCACCAACTTTTGTCAGATTTGAAGGTTTTCTGACGTTAAAATTACAATTTTTCGCTTCAACCATGTAAAACAACCAAGCAATGTGATATATTGCCCCACCATCTTTTTCTGAAAAGCTCCACCCATGCATCATAACACAATCAAACGGATGTAGGTCTAGGTGAAATAAGATATGTAGCATCTGCCATCTACGGCGAATGCCCTCCATTTCACCATAGTGGGCCAAAGTCGCTTTTCATTTCATTTCGAAGTCCAATTTCATTTGCTCCATATAGCGCGCTCAGGAATATTGTTCAACTCCTCCAGTAAGAAGGGAGAGTCTGCTCAGTGCTGTTCCCTGTTTCGGCCGCCACAGCAACGACGGGCAATGGTTCTTGCAAGCTGTTTCATTTTTTTTAAATCGTTTTAGCGTCATAACTTATCTAGAAATGCACTTGTAATGCAAGTTGTAAATAGCTAATGCCCTTGATCACGGACGGGCAGACTGACAGACAGACAGATAAACGGACAGACGGATAAACGGACAGACGGATAAACGGACAGACATATAAACGGACAGACGGATAAACGGACAGACGGATAAACGGACAGACGGATAAACGGACAGACGGATAAACGGACAGACGGATAAACGGACAGACGGATACACGGACAGACGGACAGACGGATAAACGGATAAACGGATAAACGGACATACGGATAAACGGACAGACGGATAAACGGACAGACGGATAAGCGGACAGACGGATAAACGGACAGACTGATAAACGGACAGACGGATACACGGACAGACGGACAGACGGATAAACGGACAGACAGATAAACGGACAGACGGATAAACGGACAGACAGATAAACGGACACGGATAAGCGGACAGGCGGATAAACGGACAGACAGATAAACGGACAGACAGATAAACGGACAGACGGATAAACGGACAGACGAATACACGGACAGACGAATACACGGACAGACGGATACACGGACAGACGGATGCACAGACAGACGGATAAACGGACAGACAGATAAACGGACACGGATAAACGGACAGACGGATAAACGGACAGACGGACAGACGGATACACGGACAGACAGCCGCTAGCTAGCACTGCTCAGATCATTTGACCCCGGTAATGGTCAGATCTCAGACCGACTGAATCGTTCCTCATGGTCCGGCCCCACCGTCCGGCGGCGGAGCGGCGGCGGTGACGGGGGCGGCAGTCACCCGTCACTGGCGCTGAGGAGTGGGAGGGGGCGGGGAGGGAGGGGGCGGGGAGGGAGGTCCGGCTGGGTGGTCCTCGGGAGGCAGCGCTGCCTGCCCGGGCACAAAACTGCCGCCGTAATCGTCCTGCCTATCAATCGGTCATCGGAAGGGCTCAATGGTGCCGGTCGTGTTTTCGGAGAGCGGACTCTGCCGAACAGCGAGCGCCGTCTTTTAGGACGGTGGGAAGGAACCATTACGGAGCAGACTTCGTCTCTGGAATATGTTAAATATCCGTTTGTCGTATCGAGTAATGGCTCAGGGTTCGTTTTAGGCAGACGACAAATATTACTTCAAGTGTTTTGGTTCTAAATTGATTTCTGCTCTCCGCTGGCGCTGTAAGTTATGGTCAGAGGATATGTGCCCGAGTCAGAGTTCGCCACGGGCCGGGCTGGCCCTATGGGCCATGGGCCGGGCCTGGGCCGGACTTGGGCTGGGCCTTAACTTTAAGGAAATCACCGGGCTCTGGACGGGCCTGGGCTGATAATGTTGAAGTAATGCGCGCAAGCTCAGGTCAGAGCTAAACAATATTTTAACCTGCAGTTCACTTCCACAGCAACACAGTATTGCTGTGGCTGTGGCTTTGTTTGGGGTTAGCATAGTTGGTTCATTGTTTCACATTTATATTATGCAAGTAAATATGCTAAGATAATAATTGCAAATTTTGTGAAAATAAGGATATGCTTAATCTTAACGGGCCGAACCGGGCCTGGGCCTCAATATGATTAATTTGCCCGGGCCTGGTCCGGGTCCGGGTTCATGGGTTCGGGCCAGGCCGGGCTGGGGGTTGGTGGGCCCGTGACGAACACTGGTCCGGGGACATTGGTGTTTGGGAACAAACTTGATGGTTGACGGGTGATATATCATGACCATGTCAAGGAAAAATATTGATTGCTATTAGTTTATAAATCATACTGCAAATGAGGCAGACACTCAATATTAACGCTGCAGAGACACGCCTTAACCCGCGAGTTACTGAGGTATATTTCATAACGCGACTTACTGGGCGGGGGGGGGGGGGGGGGCTATTTTTTGCCCCCCCCCCCCCCCTCGGACCTCCGGAACTACTGGACCGAATGTAAAAATTCAAACGGCATTCGATAGCCCTGGGAAATATATCGAGGGAAACATAATATTGTTGACCTCGGGGTCACTGATGACGTCACAGGTCAGGTCAAGTACAAAATGTTTGACCGTGTCAAAAGGTCTCGATGGATGGAACTGTCGCGCAAAATTGCGATATTAAACGCATAAGCTGTCGATAAATCGGTATGATTCGTGTGTCTGACGCTTCTAAGTACCTTTCTAAGCTGTTTATGACCTCGGGTCAGGTCAAGGTCATCCGAGGTCACGAGGTCAAACTTCAGATTACGGTCATTAGGCGTTGTAACACATGTGTATGGGTTTGTTTTTCGTCTAGAACGCGAACAATTACCTTAGAACATTGTTTGTTCCATATAAATAGAAGTAAAAAGCAAAAATGGAAATGCGTTTTTTATGCATAGCTGTGAGAGGTGGTCGATTTTTGTCATTTAAAGGTCATAAAGTCATTTTTGAAGATATCGACTTCAAATTTGGTACACATATTCACCGCACACGTCTCGATCACATATATTCCGGTTTTTGGATAATTCTGACTTTTGTTAAACAAAACTGTAAAAACAAAACAAGTGTTTTTGGATTTCTAAAAATTTGGAATACAAAAACTCAAAAATCCGAGATAACAGTTGGATAGCCCCGTCTATTTTCAGTAATTTGATTTAACCCTCGCCCTACGGGGGGGGGGGCCTGACAGGCCCCCTGAGGTTTTTCTTGAATAACTTTTACACATGCGGTGCATCTTGCTGAAATTTTCGTAGCTGAGTTTACAGCAATTATACGTAGGCTGTAAACATTTATTTGAAACTGGTTGAAAAATTTGGGAAATAATGATGTTTTGATGACGTCATGTTGGTAAAAATATACATATTTGAAAAAAAATCGTAGAAAATAGAGTTTTAAAGAAAATTGCAAACGCAATTCATCAAAGATACAAAATGGCATTCTCTTGAAAATGGCAATCTCAGATTTTCATTTTTTTTACCCCTAAAATTGAAAAACTGATTTTTTGGGAAAAATCCCCACAAAATATTTTTTCTCTTCAAAGATATTAGAAAAACCGGAATACATGTGAAAGAACTGAGTATGGACAATACTCATACCAAATTTCAAAGCAATATCTTCATTTTTGACTGAGTGATGGCTCCCTAAGTGTAAGAAACTGATGCCGTAATTTTTGTAAATAACTTTTTTGACTTTTTTTTACAAGATACGAACAAATAATTACCTTTTCTGTATCTCTGAGCAAAAATTGGTCTAGTAACATGCCTTTTTATTTACATTTATCAATTTCTAATTTTGAGGTTTTCTGAAAAGCAAAATCGCTGTTCTGGACGTGGTAAATCCGAGGTCATTCACTTGACCTGGAAGGTCATCCGTTGACCTGAAACCTAAAAATCGCATACTGTTAGATTCCTCTCATGACAGGCAACATGCTGGTACTCACCGCATTGCTCTAAGTTGCTTGATTTGGAAGTTAACAGGGGGGCCTGTCAGCCCCCCCCCCCGTAGGGCGAAGGTGAAAAAAGCTCCCGTAGGGCGAGGGTTAAGACAATTTAATTTATATCAAACATCATACCTTTGACAGCGTTTTCCGCAAACCATTATTTTGCAACAAAAACCGAAGAACATGACATCACTCTGACGTCATTCCCGGTTGACCTATCATAACCTCATATTTTTCCTTCAGCCAACACGTGTAGAATTGATGTAAGAGAAGGTACTGCAAGTTTGGTGACGATAGCAGTGTTCGTTGAGGAGTTATTGCAAAATAACGGGAGGGGGGGGGACAAAAAATAGCCCCCACCCCCCAGTAAGTCGCGGATTAAAGGGAAAAGTTCACCTTTAAAATGGGGTTTTGAACTGAGATAGCAGATTTGTAGAGCAGATCTAAAAACGGGTTGTGGTGAAATAATTACCTCGCTACGCTAAGTAATTCCGACAGGATATTATTACCACGACAGGTGTCGTGGTAGTATTACGTAGATACGTAGATCAAGGCACGAAACAGCGTCTTCTAAAAGGGTCCCTTTTGGAAGACGCTGTTCGGCTGTTTCGTGCCCCGATCGGGGCACGAAACTTGAAACTCTTCGACGGATACCATCTATCGTCCAAACAAATGCCATATTCGTTTTTTTTCTTCTCAGCTCGAAATACCCCGTATAGCCAAATTTCAAGACAACTTTCAAAGTGACCTATTCCCTTTAACCCTCGCCCGAGTAATAGAGCAAAATCACTACGTGTTCGGGTGGGGGGGGGGGGGAGGGGGGGTACCACCCCTCCCTTAGCGTTTCGCCCCTAATTGAGCTAGAGCTTTGATTAAAAAAACGAGCGTGTTGCTTGTGACGAGAGGAAGCCGCTGATACCCGATTTTAAGGTCTTGGGTCATTAGGTGATCTCTGAGGTCATGTCAATAACCCAAAAGTCATAAAAATTGTACATGCGTATAAATTGAATTCTATCGAACTATAATTGTGAATGAGCATATCATAATGCTTAATGAGTGCCAAATTCGAAATCAGCGTCACAAAATGTCCTAAAAACTGCCAAATTCCAAAAAGGTCATGTCAGGTCATCTGAGGTCAGTGACCTCGGTTGATCTGTGGAAGCCATGACCCCAGTGGAACATATAATTATGTAAAATCGATCCCAAATTTGAAATCAGCGTCACAAAATGTCCTAGAAACCGTCAGAAGCCAAAAAGTCATCTGGGTCATCGGAGATCAATGACCTCGGTTGACCTCTGAAAAGGTCAATCGAGGTCACAATCTCGGTGGAAACCACAACTGTCACCTGGAAACACCTTTGCATATGCTCCTGAACAACGAACACTCGGAAACTGCACAAGTTACAAGCTTCGATACTGCGGGACGCCAGTTGCGTCTGACATGACCTTGATAAACAGGTCATAGGTCACGCGTCACGTGGGTTAGAAATTCGAAATTTTAGAGTATGTGCCAAATTTTTCAAAAGTAGAGTACTGAAAGTTCCATCGCAATCGGTTGGAAACAACGCGAGTTATTCCCGAAAACCCAAGGGGGGTGGCATCCCCCTACCCGGGCGAGGGTTAAAGCAATACAATTTGTTTATAAAATTAAAGTGTGCCTGGATAAAACAATCCACAAATGATTCGTCCAATATTGAGTGATAACTAGATGCTTTCCAATCTTGAAAAATAACCTTATATGGTGCTTTATATTTTAATTAAATCTTAATTTAATCGAGGATTTGAACTAACACAAAACTATATATTTGCCTCAGCGAGGCCACCTGGACCTGGTGGAGCCCCAGCTGCAGAGCTCGTTACCCTGTATGACGGCCTGTGATCTATGTCCCGAGCCGTGTGTCTGACCGGACTGGAATGATGGCTAGGGACGCATATCTGCCGAGGAAGCTATAGTTCATCTCCTCCACGCATATCTGCCGAGGAAGCTATAGTTCACCTCCTGCCTACATCGCCCTCCTCCAATAACTCCTCGCCTCTGACTGGTCGATCTCAGCCTGCCGCGTGGAGTGAGCCTTCACTGCGCTCCGTGTGTGCCACCCTCCCGGCCCAGCTGACATTCAGCCAGTGCCACCCTCCCCGGCCCAGCTGACATTCAGCCAGACGCCAAAGGACACACTGCGATAGCGGATAGAGAGATACAACGAGCAGAGAGGAGGGAGAGGAGACATTCCATGGGTGGCGATTTTTCAGAGCCGGGGACCGCTTCCGACGCGATAGCGAGGTTTCATCGCGGCCCGGTTTTCATCAGTGGCGGACGCCGATTGTCGGCCGCGATTAATTGCCGCCGGTGCGCCATTGACGTCGCCGGGCGGCTGCAGCGGCGCCGCGGCGCGATTGTCGCTGCCGCGGAGCGCCACAAAGCGGGCACAAAAGTGGCGCGCCGGCGCCGCAGTCGTGTTTTCACGCGGCACCGGTAATAGTGCGCGCGGATAAAGCGGCGGTGACGAATCGGCGCACGGCGCGGCAGATGAACCCATCTTGACGCGGCGCCGCTCCGCCACCTGCCTCCGCCGCGCCAAAATGGCCGTGTTGTGACCGCGCCGCGATGGATGGTGCCGCGCCGGTATTGTGACGATTGTGGCGCGGCGTGCGGCGGCCCGGCCGTGGGAAGCCGGACACCGGGGCTGCCGAGGTGGTTCGAGCGGAGAGGCACCCGGTTCCGGGGAGGTTGAGAGTCACCAGGTGACCCGGTCACCACCGGCACCATGTGGTGTTACCACTGGGGTCACCACTGGTAACCACTGGTAACAACTGGTAACCACTGGTAACCGCTGATAACCACTGGTAACCACTGGTAACCACTAGTAACCACTGGTAACCGCTGGTAACCACTGATAACCACTCGCAACCGCTGGTAACCGCTGGTAACCGCTGGTAACTGCTGATAACCACTGGTAACCACTGTTAACCGCTGGTAACCGCTGATAACCACTGGTAACCGCTGATAACCACTGGTAACCACTGGTAACCGCTGGTCACCGCTGGCACCAAACGGGTCACATGTCAATCCTAAGCTGCTTTGTCTGAAGCCAAAAGTCACCGATTCATAACGACAACACAAAGCTCGCGCTATGAGGTACGAGAAACGATGCGCGGCCGACGGAAGCGGCCCAGTCTACCAAAACACCCAGTGGCAGCTAGAAAGAAACACCTTTGAACTGGTCGTGAGCTAGTGCCCAACGCCAGGGAGACCCTCAGCATCTTCACATCACCCGAGCGACCCCGGCGGCGCGGGCACCGGCATGCGAGCGCGACCTCCCAGCCGGCTGCTCGCCCCTCCCCCTCCCGCTCACACGCCGTCCTGGCGACACTTTTGATACAGTTAATTTACCTGAGGGGGAGGCCGGGGCGGGCGGCGCTCTTTTGTCGCCCGCCCACGCATTGTGTCATAGAGCCGGCCGTTGCCGCCATTGTGCGTGTGTCGCGGGTGATTTTTTTGCCGCATTGTGTCGGCGGGGCACGGTGTGGCGACCGGGGTCGGCCTCAGAGACAGGGGGCCCTTCAGCGGGGTGGAGAGGTGGGTTCGGCCCACACCGCCGCGCCGCTGCCGCCGTGGTAATGAACTGGAGGGGTAGCATAGGCTGGCAGCCTGCTGGAGCGCTGCCGGGATGGCGGACGATGGGTTGACAGACTGACAGGCTGGCAGGTTGACAGACTGACAGACTGGCGTGATGGTGGGTTGACAGACGGATCGGCTGGCAGGCTGGCGGACTGTCAATCTGTGAGGCGGTGTTTACTTGGTGGTTACACTGCGCGTTACTGGCTGTTACACCGGCAGTTACTGGCTGTTACAGGCTGTTACACCGGCAGGGTAGTGGTAGTTTGCATGGGTCAGAAGACTGCAGTGGGACGTTTTCAGTAGCCTAGTGCAGCTATATACGCTGTAATGTCGTATGCTGTTATACAGTGCGCGAACTGCTGGTCGATCTGCCGAAGACATATTGAATGGACCTGAGAAACGCTGAGGAAGAGTAATACTACTTTGGTGCTTTGAGACACTAAATGGAATCAATCCCTCAATTCATTGACCGAAATAAATAGTCGATTTTAATGACCCATGCATTTGAGAAAGTGATCGAACAGATTAGGCATGACATGGCCTTCAGATATGACGCAAAACTTGTCTTGGAATGAATGAGTAGCTACATATTCTCGTGACCGTCGTGTGTCTGCCTTATCGATCGAGTCCGCGCTCATAACAATGACAAACTGTCGGAGGTATTTCATTTGTTGTTTAATTAAACCTATCAAAAGTTACGCATTTTGAGCCCGTTTAAACACTCATTTCTCGTGACGCATTTTCACGAGTCATTCTGACACTTCAGTATGCTGGCGTTATTTTCTGCTACGTTCTGCAAGGCGTGTTACCGCAGTTTATAACTACTTTCGCCAAGAAGGGTGACCAACAAATTGCTTCAACTGACACTGGAACCCATGTTTCCTCTTTGTGTTCCATAACTCTTTCGTAATGCTTCTGTGCAGGTCGTTTCGTCTTTAAAGGGTTGAATTATATTGGCGGCTGATTTTCATTGGCATTCGTAAGAGCATTGCCTGCCATAAGTTGTGTTAGCACTGTATATTGCGCCATGCCCATGTGTGTACACTTTCTGGCTGAGGAGAGTCGATTGTTGCGTTTTGATGAGTATCAATATGGCAGCACAGCCGACGCCCCGCGATAGTTTGCGATACCTGCTGTAATACCATGACATGGACAGCACATCGTGTGTGTACTAACATGTCATTGCGCACATTAATTTATTCAAGAGTAACCAATCATTTTCAACATATCGTGCTGCCATTTCTGTCATGGTACCGTGCTGCCATATGCTGCCGAGTGCTGCCATTTTCGCCGTTATACCGTGCTGCCATATGACGCCGCGTCACTCCCCGTCACACCATGTCGGGCCTTGTCGGGCCGTGTCGCGCCGTGTCGGGCCGTGTCGTCGAGATACGATCTGGGCCGGAGCCGCCGCCTTCCCACGGGTCCGTCCGAGCGCGACGGTCCGGCGGCGGTCCGGTGGACTCGGAGAGAGAGGGAGAGAGACTGCGGGCCATGTTGGCGCCGTGTTTAACTTGCAGATGAGCGGCGACCGCCCCCGCGTGCCGCGCGCTCCGGGCATACCCGCCGTCCGACGCCCGGCGCCCCGCACACAGCAGAGACGCGCGCGCGCGCAACCCGTCCGCCGCGCGGGGAGGTGGTGTATAAATGGCGCGGGTAAACAGGGGTCCGCACGGGTACCACCATACCATGGTTACTGGTATGTAATCAGTGGACTGATCAGTGAGCAAAACCCGGCCTCTGGTGGCGGCCTGTTTGGACTAGCATTTAGGTGGGACACAGGTCGCATGAAACGGACTCCTCATTGGCAGATTAGGTTCAACTGAACGCCACTGATTCTAAGGAGCCTACTACATGATTCCCATGTAGTAGGCTCCTTACCTGATGAAGTTTTAGCGCTTGAACACGGAGTATCTGTAGTAGGCTCCGTACCTGATGATGAAGTTTTAGCGCTTGAACACGGAGTATCTGAAGTTAGCCTTATATTAACAAACTGAACAGAAAATCTTCCGATTTAAATCTTCACGTTGCGCTGAGTCGACCTCACAGTTTGAAGCCTCCGAAGGCACCGACGCTACCTTATTCTGTTTCAAGCCTGTTCCGGTACCACGAAACGTAGGAGTATCGACGACCGATTATTTTGCAGCATCTTGGACTGAAGTGTCCAAAATTTACATGATAACGATATCTTGAATAACGTTAATTACCTGTGATTTGTTCACTGGCTCTGTAGTTATCTTTCTTTGAGTATACATATAGAATCGTACCGGACACACGCAATCCGGACAGAGCCGAGAGTCCGCCAGCAAATCATTTCATGTGGTCTTTCCCAAGCAATTTATGGCTCCTTTTTGTTGAACTATGGTTATTAATTGCGGCGATTTTCATGGGTAATTTATCTGGTCGTTTTTGTGCCCAGGTAGAATCCAGTAGCAGCTTTGTTTGGCCGCGGGGGATGGCCGGCTGACCCCTGCTGCACCGTAACCATGGCAACGCGTCCGACCACATCAGTAACACAGGATGTGCGATTTATCAGGTTTCAGTTTCTTCTTTGGAGATCGATTGGATCTTTTAGGAGTAGAAGGGAGCCAGTTAAAACCCATTAATTGTAAGCTTCTGTTCTCTAGCGTAACTATAGATAAATAAGTGTGTCGATCCACGGTTTGGTACAGCGGCGGAGTCGGGCCACGCATGGGCCTGATTATATTGAGGACTGCACAGGAGCATAGGTAGTTCAAAACGGTTACAGGGATGCATTAGGTTACATGCATGCAATGGGGAGACATGCACGGACCTCTGTATCAAGTGTGCCATGATCACTCTGTCGTGATTCGAAATCATTGTTGACCCGACATGCGACACGGCGACGTTCGACAGACACTTTTCAAATATGCGTCTGATTATAATTGTGTCATACACCCGGTGCTGAGCTGCGAGGAACTCGTAGTAATGGAGATCGCTAACAACTTATATCCTTGGTTGAAGGTATTCGCCCCAACAGTGGGACCAGGACTGGTAATGCAGGCATAGCCATCAGCACAATGACTGATGACAAATGGCACAATGACTGATGACAAATGACAAATGACAAATGACACAATGACACAACGACACAATGACACAATGACACAATGACACAATGACTCTGATGTCAGTGACACATTGGTGGCAGCGACTGTCAGTGGGCAGCAGAAGTAGCTTCCTCGTCGCCTCGTGCCCCTCTGGGCCCGGGTCAATATGCTGACTGCATTGGTCCGGGCCTGAGAGCGGTCGGCAGTGGCCACCGGTGGTCGGCAGAAGCAGCTCCTTCTCTTCCCTGTCTGCCCCGGGCCTGAGAGCGGTCGCCAGTGGCCACCGGTGGTCGGCAGAAGCAGCTCCTTCTCTTCCCCGTCTGCCCCGGGCCTGAGAGCGGTCGCCAGTGGCCACCGGTGGTCGGCAGAAGCAGCTCCTTCTCTTCCCTGTCTGCCCCGGGCCTGAGAGCGGTCGCCAGTGGCCACCGGTGGTCGGCAGAAGCAGCCCCTTCTCTTCCCTGTCTGCCCCGGGCCTGAGAGCGGTCGGCAGCTGTCGAGGCATCATAGTCGGGGCCGTCAGGCCGACATTGCGCTGTCCGCCCTCCGCCTTGTTTATGGTCGATACCCTGTCATTTTCCAATTAGCAAAGGCATTTGGAGCGCGCGCGTGGCCGCCATCGGGCTGTAATCCGTGAGTGCGGCCAGTTCGGGAGGGACGGGGGCGTAATTTGCACCCTTCGAGACGCGTGTTTGTTTTCATGGAATTATGTTTTTGCAGGTGATGTGCTTACTGTATTGTAACGCATTCTCGATTGAATTCCGTCACGTTTTGGAGTATTTTTTAGAAGACGAATTGACTGGTAGGTATATTGAGCTCACTAAGGGTCCACCTGATCGATGTTACTATATATTGAGCTCACGAAGGGTCCACCTGATCGATGTTACTATATATTGAGCTCACGAAGGGTCCACCTGATCGATGTTACTATATATTGAGCTCACGAAGGGTCCACCTGATCGATGTTACTATATATTGAGCTCACGAAGGGTCCACCTGATCGATGTTACTATATATTGAGCTCACTAAGGGTCCACCTGATCGATGTTACTATATATTGAGCTCACTAAGGGTCCACCTGATCGATGTTACTATATATTGAGCTCACTAAGGGTCCACCTGATCGATGTTACTATATATTGAGCTCACGAAGGGTCCACCTGATCGATGTTACTATATATTGAGCTCACTAAGGGTCCACCTGATCGATGTTACTATATATTGAGCTCACGAAGGGTCCACCTGATCGAGGTTACTATATATTGAGCTCACGAAGGGTCCACCTGATCGATGTTACTATATATTGAGCTCACGAAGGGTCCACCTGATGATGTTACTATATATTGAGCTCACGAAGGGTCCACCTGATCGATGTTACTATATATTGAGCTCACGAAGGGTCCACCTGATCGATGTTACTATATATTGAGCTCACGAAGGGTCCACCTGATCGATGTTACTATATATTGAGCTCACGAAGGGTCCACCTGATCGATGTTACCCAGAGACGGCTGAGCGCTGATTCATAGCACAGTTGGGCAGTGGCGGATCCAGGGGGGGGGGGGGGGGGGGGGTCACGGGGGTCATGACCCCCCCCCCCCCCCCTCCCCCTCCCCCTGAGCCATGAAGGGGAACCACCGCGCCAGGGACACCAGGGGCACCACCGCCCGGGGCACCACCAAAACCCCAAAATAAAACAAAAAATAAGAAAAAATTAAGCAAAAATTAAGCAAAAAATCCAAAAATAAAGCAAAGAATTCGACAACAAAAAATCAAAAGCAAAGCAAAAAATGCTGCGCCACTACGCGGTGCACATCATTCAGTGTTCTTTGAACCAAGGGAACCACCGCGCCGGTGTACCAGGGGCACCACCACGCGGGGTACCATGGGCACCAACTGTGTCGGTGTACCATTGCCACTACCGGGCCGGCGTAACAGGGCCACGACGGCGCCGGTGTACCAGGGGCACCACCGTGCCGGTAGGCGGCACTGTGGGGCGAGGGGAGGCACCGGGGCACCGTGCCTCCTTGAATCCAGGAGGGGAAATAATGGCCTGGTGCCGCCATGAAATCACAAGCATTGGTCGCTGGAATTTTTTTCCTCGCGAAATGATGCTAGATTAGAATTGCTAAATTATGAGAAAAAAATGTCCCTTCATGCCTCTCGTCCCTTGGGATATGAAGGAGCACCAACGTGCCTTTATACCAGAGGCAACAACGTATCGGACTCGACGGGCCCTAAAGGCCCTCAGGAGTCGGGATCCGCTTCCATAGGCGGTGGAACAGGGGCGGGGGTGGGCAGGCACCGGACACCTTGCCCCCTTGAATCCAGGAGGATGGGGAGGCGGGGCACCAATGCCCTCGTGCCCCCATCAAATTGCTGAAAACCCACCTATGTTATGCAAAATTAAATGGTGCAAAATTAAGAGACAAAAAACGCACCGCTTCGCGGCGCATATTACATACGTGCGTCCTAATAAATCCTCGATGTCACGATGTTAGTTGACTATCGTTTTTTTTTTACCGCGAACGAACCCATAGGGGCCGGATTTGTTTATAATGTGGTTCATGCTGGAAATCCATGAAACGTATTTGAAACTGGTAATCAACTGCACCCATGCTGTTATAATTTTGTGATTTAAAAAGTCGAAAATATCACATTTTTGTGCCACTGCGGCGACATTCCTTCTATCTTTGCGGTGGAAGAATCTCATTGAGTGGCTGCATTGGTGCCCTTGGGCTGATATATATATATATATATATATATATATATATATATATATATATATATATATATATATAATATATATATATATATATAAATATATATATATATATATATATATATATATATATATATATATATATATATATATATATATTATATATATATATATATATATATATATAATATATATCTGTCTGTCTGTCTGTCTGTCTGTCTGTCTGTCTGTCTGTCTGTCTGTCTGTCTGTCTGTCTGTCTGTCTGTCTGTCTGTCTGTCTGTCTGTCTGTCTGTCTGTCTGTCTGTCTGTCTGTCTGTCTGTCTGTCTGTCTGTCTGTCTGTCTGTCTGTCTGTCTGTCTGTCTGTCTGTCTGTCTGTCTGTCTGTC
>JAXIVJ010016393.1:0-28995 GCA_036785665.1 Chirona hameri | reverse complement strand
AGCAACATCGCGATCAGCTGGGATTGTCTGATCCACCGTATTATAACACTGCTGGGTCGAAGGAGGGGAATATATTACAGAAGAGATTGTGCAATGATATGACACATCTGAATTCACATTTATTTATAATCCAAAAATCTTCTAACCCCTGCATGTGAGTGCGGGCATAAAGTTGAAAACCCTCGTCATTTCGTTCTTTCTTGTCCTAAGTATAACAAACTAAGAATTGAATGAATTATCCACATAACACAAATCATAGGCAACTCATTTACCAATCAATCACCACCCGAACAACTTCAAACACTAATGCATGGCACAAATCTCTCCGGCGTCTACGGTCGGGCGGTGGCTCGTGAGTTTCACAAATTCCTTCTGAACTCAGGCAAATTCACTAGCATGTAAATATAATTATTATTATAGAAGTTAATGGGGCTGGTGTCCGTGGCGAGTTGAGTGGAGGCTGGTAACGTTCACATCGCTGAGTGTTGGGTGCCTCGCGCTGCGGCGGCGGCTGGAGTTAAGCGGATTTTGTTATGCCCAGACCCCAGACGTGGTGCGCTGATTTAAGCGCAATTAGTGCTTTTATTCCATGTCGGAAAGTATCGTCTCTTATAGCGCATGTAATGAATAATAAACGTGATGATGGTGATGACATTGACCTTGACTTTTGCCAACAATCTTACTTTTGCTCATGCGAGATGTGTATTATACCTTTGATAGCACTTTGGGTGATCATGGTCGCAATCGAAGGCTTTGAATGGATAGTACCAATGTCCCATACACTCAAATATCTCGATTTTGATCTTTGACCTGACCGTGACCTCAATGTGAACCTTTCGAGAATGCTTTAGATGTGTTCATTGAGAGCTTTCGAATGTCGCCTTGCACGTCTCGCTGCGATCACTGGTTCAGAAGACCCCCCCCCCCCCCCAGTCAATGGCGTTCGGCTGAGACCCCAGTCAAGGGCGGGTTAATTTATTGCCAGAATGGACGTGAGGCTAAATTTCCAAATTTAGCTTGAAAATGACATCTATGCCTACACATAGGTGTACCCAAGGGGGGGGGGCAAACGGGGTAATTGCCCCCCCCCCCCCTGAAGGTCAGTACGTGCTTCACTTTTATGTATGTGCCCCTTTGGAATAGGGCCCAAAGGGCCCTATTTCGAAGAACAAATGAATACTTTAAGTTAAAATATGCCTCTAAAAATATAGTGGGCCAAATTCGGTGTTTTTGGTGGGGGTATCTTATGCCCCACTGATAAAAACAATGCCCCCTCCTGGAGTCAATCCTGGGTACGCCAATGTACCTACATGACATATACATCATAGTTTAAAGATGCCTACATTTTTTTAAAACTTTATTGGTGTTACTTGCAGGAAGGCTCAAATGAATATGACATGACATTCATTCATTAGTCATGTTACTTGGTTGTTAAGGTTTTGGAGTAATGTCCAACACTAATCCATCCTTTTGTCCAGTTCATCTAAGCTCCAAAATATATGCCGAAAACTGGGAAAGTGATTATCGTTAAGCTGTGCGACTTTCAAAGATGGAATCAATTCGGCAAAACTAGAGGTGGTAATGTTATATAAAAATGCGCATGCTTTTATTGAAAAATAGGCCTATTTGACCTGCGTCGGTTTCCGCTACTGTGTGTTGTCTTTCATTTTCAGCATATCACAATGATCATGATACTTGTTATTGAAAGCTTTGCGACCTATGTCCTATAATATAAAACATCGTTTAAGTTATTATTGTCATCATACACTATCATGAATCAGTTACAATAACTATATATGTATATGTGTGTGCAGCTGGTCGCATGGCCTATAACAGGGATGGAGCTTCTACATAAAAGTTGGGGCTGAGCTGGGAAAATCGCTTAAAGTACCATGTAAATCCACGCAAATGCAGATTATTTCCCGGATTTGACCCACTTTCTCGTCCAAGTTTGAGGGGGGAGGGGGTTGGTTGAAGCCACCTCAGCTGAATAGGATTATACATCCCTGGCCTATAACTTGGACAGAACAGTTAACATGTGCATCTCGCCCACAATTATAACCTGTTTAAGCTCACCTCCCCCCCCCCCCCCCCGTGACCGTGTTTTCCTCGACTGGGGGGGGGGGGGGGCAGGAGCCATGACTGGGGGAGGGGGTCGCCCCACGCAGTTAACATGTTAGACGAGTCCCTGCAAGGGGGAGGGCGGGGCAATCCCCCCCCCCCTCCTCCTCCCTGAAGGTCTGTACGTGCCCCCTTGGCCATATGTGCCACTTCGGAAATAGGGCCCGAAGGCCCTATTTCGAGATAAAAAATGAATGTTTTTTTTAGGGGAAAAATGTTGAAAATATGCCCCTCGAAAAATATAGTGGGCCTAATCCGGTGAGTTTGTTCTTGGTGGGGGCACTTCATGCCCCCTGATCAAAAATTGTCCCCTCCTGGAGTGAATCCTGGGTATGCCACTGATACAAAAACAAACCATTATTATATCGCGAGTGGTCCTGCCCGATAAATCAAGTCATGTTGCTCTGGATAGCCTTGTAACAAAACATTTATATTATTGCAGCTTAAACAGAGCAGCAGCAAACATAAGCAGCATCTATTCGCAGACGGGCAGAGAATTCACTGCACTTTATCGTCTGCCCAGTGAAGAACACTGCGGTACCATACTGGGCTTTCGTGGCATTTATAATCAATGGCCGTCATTTCTTTGCAAATATCCGAATCGTTAAGCGAATAAAGCCCGTTAAACGCCGAGTGTTTCCAGGACTGTGGGACCATCGTTTTGTTATGTCTCCGCGGGGGTGAGGACTGCATGGCGAGGACTGCAGGCGCAGCGCTGGCCAGGGGCAGAATTCCAAGCCAATGACGTCACCTCCATTCCTGCCCAGGCTGCATGCCGTCCTGGTCTGGGCGAGGCTGTGTGCTGTTCAGTGGCGTCAGAAGGTATTCTCGGATGAGGGGCAAAGAAACCCAGTGGCCCCCTCGGCCAAAGCCCACCCCCTCCCCCACGACCAAAGCCCCCCCCCAACAAAAACAAAACCATGACGCGAAATGGTCCACTAAGTTGTGCAAGGCCAGTTGCAGGGCCAGGCCAATGGTTACAACAAAACAACGTCGGACAGGCCCATGTTGAAGTCTCAGGCCTTCCGAGAGCCCTCAGGCCGACTGAGGGCCTTCTGTTGGCCTTAGAGAGCCCCGCCGGCTGGCTGGGGCACCTCGGGACCCTCAGTCAACTTCTTGGAGGGCCCCTCTTACAAATTTATGGGGGAAATAATTTGTTGTTTGCCTCCCCCAAACTTCTTGAGTGGTCAGCTGCCCACCCTGCCCCCCTTATCGGCCGCCACTGGTGCCGTTTAGGGCCTCATCGCCGTGTCTGGCTTCAGCTGGGTGTGATAACCTGCAACCTTCAGCTGGGTGCGATAACCTGCAAGCTGCTGTCTCGTCTGACCGGTCAAACAAGCTGACAAGACGAGGCTCATGACATCGCAAGACAACATCGAAGATGTGCCGCGTGGGCCGCGAAGATGGGCCGCGAAGATGGGCCGCGATCGAAGATGTGTCGCGTGGTTTATAAGCTGTCAATTGATCACTGGCGGATCTAGGGTTCGAGAATGGGGGGGGGGGGGGGCTAAAATGTCGCTCCGCTTGATCAGCGAAAAGTCGTTGACTTGGGGCGGGGGAGGGGGTGGAGTCAGGTCGTCAGCGCGAAAAGTCGTTGAGAGGGGGGGGGGGGGTCGGGTCCTCAAAGCGAAAGTCATTGACCGAAGGGGATTTTTCCTTCTTCCTAATTATCACTTCTTACAGCCAATGCAGGAAAACGCTGGGCAGGGGACATCCTTGTATTGAATGCCCGCCATGTTCCTGTGGGGGGCATCCTTGTATTGAATGCCCGCCATGTTCCTGTGGGGGACATCCTTGTATTGAATGCCCGCCATGTTCCTGTGGGGGACATCCTTGTATTGAATGCCCGCCATGTTCCTGTGGGGGGCATCCTTGTATTGAATGCTCGCCATGTTCCTGTGGGGGGGACATCCTTGTATTGAATGCCCGCCATGTTCCTGTGGGGGACATCCTTGTATTGAATGCCCGCCATGTTCCTGTGGGGGGCATCCTTGTATTGAATGCCCGCCATGTTCCTGTGGGGGGGGGGGCATCCTTGTATTGCATGCTCGCCATGTTCCTGTGGGGGACATCCTTGTATTGAATGCCCGCCATGTTCCTGTGGGGGACATCCTTGTATTGAATGCCCGCCATGTTCCTGTGGGGGACATCCTTGTATTGAATGCCCGCCATGTTCCTGTGGGGGGGGGGGGGACATCCTTGTATTGAATGCCCGCCATGTTCCTGTGGGGGACATCCTTGTATTGAATGCCCGCCATGTTCCTGTGGGGGACATCCTTGTAATGAATGCCCGCCATGTTCCTGTGGGGGACATCCTTGTATTGAATGCCCGCCATGTTCCTGTGGGGGGGGGGGCATCCTTGTATTGAATGCCCGCCATGTTCCTGTGGGGGACATCCTTGTATTGAATGCCCACCATGTTCCTGTAGGGGGGGGGGGCATCCTTTTATTGAATGCTCGCCATGTTCCTGTGGGGGACATCCTTGTATTGAATGCCCGCCATGCTCCTGTGGGGGGGGGGGCATCCTTGTATTGAATGCCCGCCATGTTCCTGTGGGGGGCATCCTTGTATTGAATGCCCGCCATGTTCCTGTGGGGGGCATTTGTCCCTAATGCCCCACCCCCTGGATCCGCCAGTAGTAAACACAAACATACAAACACAATTTTACCTCTTCTGTCGCTTTCAAACATTTGTTTTGTAGCTTAGTTCATGCTGCGCCTGATCTTGACTAGTTGGAAGTGCTAAAACTTGTGACACCTCTACTCATAGCACCCATAAAATGCACCGGGATAGGTACCTAAGCATGGTGCAAAATGGGTGTCAGATTTAAAATTGGTACCTGAAATTACTTGAGTCTGGGTGTGATCGGAGGCCAAAGTAGGCATCCCAAGCTATAGTAATTTAAAATGACCTTGACAATGCAAAATATTAACTTTACCTACACATTCACAAAGTGTGAATTGTATTTGGCTACATGTTTACAGGGAAAAGGAAAACAACGATACCCAAGACCCAGTCACAATTCCTCAAATACTGTCGAAATGCGTTCCACGCACGCTATTCAGCGCTATAAATCTTGGCGCCAAAACGCGACGTTTTTTTACTTACGTTGGTTGTAGGAATCGCTCCAGATAGAAAATAGCGCCAGATGCGCCACGCATATTTGGAAATGTCGAATACAAAGTCAAGATCCATCATACGTAGAGACAGTGGCGTACCGAGTATCGGGTCATGCAGGTCATGACCTGGTCCTTTGAACCCGAGGTGCCCATGCAAAGCTAGCGCCCCTCCGATCAGTCACGACGCCCCTCTGGCCAGTGACGGCGCCACTCCAGCCAGTAAGGACGCTCCCCCGGCCAGTGACGGCACTCTTGCGGCCAGTGACGGCGCCCCCGGCCAGTGAGGGCGTCCTCTGCCATAGACAGCGCCTATCCGGCCCGTGACAGCGCCCCCTCCGGCCAGTGAAGGCGCCCCTCCGACTAATGACGGCGCTCCTCCGGCCAGTGACTACGCCCCTCCGGCGAGTGACGGCGCCCCTCCGGTCAGTGACTCTCCTTCCGCACGATGCGGAAGGAGAGGCGCCCCCTCCCTCTGCAATTTTTTCCAATATTGGTGGCGCCCCTGTCGATCGGGTGGCGCCCCTCAAGGCAATGACCTGGCCTTTGTGAATTTCTGCGTACCGTACGCAGAAATTGGCAGTGGCGGCAATGGCTGCGACACTGCTTAGGGAGCCATAAGTCAGTCAACACTCAAGATATTGCTTTGACATTTGGTTTGGGCATCGTCCATATTTGGTTCTCCAATATATATTCCTACTTTGTCATATGATTTTATATTTTATATGATTTTATGAAGAAAACAAAATTGGAGAAAAAAATCCACAAAATAAACATTTCCATACATATTCAAAAACCGGAATTAATATATTGGAGAACGAAGTATAGACAATACCCAAACCGAATTTCAAAGCAATATCTTTAGTTTTGGCTGACTTATGGCTACTTAAGTATGATGGGTCTGGATTTTGTATTCGGCATTTCCAAATATGCACGCGCCACTTTCCCTCCTGCTACCAAAATGCTACAGGACGGAGGAAAGACGAACGAGGGAAAAAATACGAGTTTTTTTCTTCGCAAAAAGTTATTTTTCGCTGTGAGTACCCATTTTTCATCGCCAGTTTTAGCGGATTTGGGGGGGCTAATTTCTATTGCCGCCCTCTCGAGCGTAGGATGGGGGGGGGGATTTTGCCCCTGCCGCCCCCCCCCCCTGGATCCGCCAGTGCAATTGATGCTGTTGTGCTGCTGGTACGACTGGATTAAGTGGTTTTGCACTTCTGAAGCTTCGTCTGGGCGGATCAGCGACCACTTTGTCATGCATTCAATCCGAGGACCACTCGTTCATCACGAAACGAGCCGTATCGTTGGTTCGAAGAATCAGGAGGAAACGAAACGACTTAGTGCAACTTTTCCACGGATGCTTTTCTCAGTAGCACCCAGCTCAGTCCATGGGCCGTCCGAAAATCTCTAGCGGTGTCCACGGGGGCCTTTCAGAGCAAGTTGGTGGGGGAAAATATCACATTGGGTGGTTGTTTTGCATGGCTGAGGTGAAACATGACCATTTTAACACCAGGAAACTTTCAAATCTGACAAAAGTTGGTGGGGCAGAACACAAAGATGGTGGGGCCAAAATCAAAGTTGGTGGGGCAGTGGCCCTACCATCTGAATAGGAAACCCCACCCGTGCAGCTCACAGCGTTTTGCCTTTGAAACTCGTACACTCCCAGCTCTCAACTCTAGCTTCGCCGACGGGTATTATACCAATGCAATGACCCTGCATACCATCCATGCATGTATGCAGCGAGCATCGTGTTCTGACCATGTATGCATGCATGCATGCGTCAACTCATGGCATCTGGGAATGCCGTCCGAAAATCTCTAGCGGTGTCCATGGGCGGCATCGTCAGTAGCTGACCGACACACTCCCACGCGAGGTCACATGGGTACTCAGCATGTCACCAGACACGCTGAAGCCTCCGCCATCCGTCTTCGTACCCGTCGTGAAAGCCCGCTTCCTGTCGCTGACGTCTGAGGCTCATGAGGCTTTTGCTGCTGCTGCTGCTGCTGCTGCTGCTGCTGCTGCTGCTGCTGCTGCTGCTTTTGATGCTGCTGCTGCTGCTGTTGATGCTGTCAGGGATGTCAGAGATGTCAGGGATGTCAGGGGAGTCAGTCCTGGGTCGGGCGCTCAGGGAAGCAGCAGGACCGCATGCCGATGGTAATGTTACTCGTGTATCTATAGGCAGAAGGCTGGCAGATTGTGATGCACTGCCACTTCCATGTATTACCGGTTCTTCCATGCATGAGTGGTACTGGTTGTTGTTTACTTTCAGTTTATGCATTATATGCATCGATTAAAATGAGCCACGCCATTTTGGGAGCTAATGAATACTAAATATAACTGTTATCAGAGGTGCGATATTGCTAAACCTGAGCACCTGGCTCGGAGACTTTAATTCCGATCATTCCCGCGATCCTGTCAAGAATCCTAAACACCACTCGAATCAGCCACGTCGTGCTTGCAGACACCTGACAAGGATTCCGTGCGGGGATCGTCATCAACACGTGCGGGCGGGAGTTTGCACGGGCGCCGGAACCTCTGCCGCACGAAATGATTTCACCCTCACGCCCATAAAATGCTGATGAGGGGTGCGGGGGAATCTATATGGGCGGTGCGCATTACCATATCTGACAGATGGCGACGGCTGCAGCTAACGACTCAGATGAGCCACACAAGACGCGTATAGGTCTTATATTCGAACGGGGATAAAACAGCGTGGATTCGCTATACTGATGCGGGATGCTGGAGATAAAATGCGGTAATGTGATGAGGGACTGGTCTAAACGGCAAGGGATGCCATTTCTTGCGGGAAACATTCCGCACCAAAAATATATAATGTGGGTAAATAAATGGCGTAAATAATGATTATAGGCTTATAAGCTATAGCTTCCCGACTTACGTCAGCGAATGCTGTTCGATCAACAGGTGGTGTGTGCTGATCAACAGGTAATATTCGTGTGAAGCGCCATTCATAGGGTGATGGACGGTAAGGCAAAACACGAAAACAAATTCTACTTGTTGAGGGTAGCAGTCAGTAGCTAGTCAAGTAGGGGTGAGATAATGGTGCGGTCCGCGGATCTGGATGCTCGCCGAAATATTATCGGCAGTGCAGATGTGAGGAGATTTTAGTGTTTTGCTATGGCCAGGCGCTGGTGAGCCAAAGACGCACGGTTATAGACGAGTCAGTTTTTGGTCGGTGCACACTGTGCATTCCTGTGCTATTTTAACAGAAGGGCATGCAGAAGGGCAAAATATTACTAGCATTCGCGACAATGGGCTTAAAAGTGTAATTTGTGCACCCCTGTAAATGGACCACACAAATCAATACCTACATGTCAAGCTCCAACAAGTGCTCGTCAGCTACTACCCTGTCATTTTCGCTTCTATAACCGGCTCACCTCACTAGGTTAACTGGAGCTATTTCTGCTCGTTGCAGCTTCGCGGTGGGTCGGCTGTGAGCTCAGACTGACCTCGATTCTCAAACCCGACCACCACGTGGAGAGTAATAGGCCTCTATTAGTCTGCAGCCGATTCCGTCACAATGGTGCCGCGCAATAGCACGTAGCAGCTGTTGACGGGTCCAACAGGTCCGACCTCTGAGCACCAGGGTTCGCTGAAAAGCCCTCGACCGACCTTCAGGCGAGTGATGCAGGTTGCACGCTTCTGAATTTCCAGCAATGCGAGTTGCATCGATTGGGCCGGTGATGAGGTATTTTGAATCTAAAACGACGGGTTTGAAAGTGAGGATCGTATTGCGCGCTGTTGTGTCTGTGTTGGAGACGGCTTATTACTTGAGACCCTACAGGCCGATTCGCATCCTGTCGATACAGTGGCTGCTTTTGGCGTGATGAGCCATTCGAAATTCGTGATGCGTCAACTCATTGTCGCTAAAAATAGCAGCGATGTTTCGACTTGGTACCTTGGGTGGCCGACGAATGGTGTTTGTGTTACGGGCAATGCTATCGACTTATATCTTCATTGGTGGTGAACACGTCGCGGCCAGGGTATTTGCGTAACCTGCGGTTATTGTTAGTCAGTGTTAAACAGGCCGTATGTCATTTCTAACAATAACAGTGAGTGTGATAGCCTGTCAAAGCATAATGCGCTTAGTTTGATTTACGGTTTGTTTTTCCTTTGAACGCAGATGAACACAACTTATGATACCCGCACGGTACAAATATGGCATACAACAGTAGTGATATTTAATTAGATATCATCACGAAGCTGTAAGTTTGGTACGATTGCCCGATAGGCTGATTTGCTTTATCGCGTGGGCATAGGCGTACCCAAGGGGGGGGGGGGGGGGGGGAAGGGGGGAAAACGGGACAATCACCCCCCCCCCCCCAGGTCCGTCCGTGCCCCCTTGGCCGTATGTGCCTCTTTGGAAATAGGGCCCGAAGGCCCTAATTCCAACTATGCTACAGAGATTAAAAAAAGGAAAACTTGTTGAAAATATGCCCCTCTAAAAATATAGTGGGCGAAATCCGGTGAGTTCTTTTTCTTGGGGGGGGAGGTACCTCATGCCCCCCTAATCAAAAATGTCCCCCTCCTGGAGTGAATCCTGGGTACGCCACTGCGCGTGGGGCTCAGTAAAAAGATGAAGCGCTGTTTAGTGTTGTAACCGGAGAAAATATGGAGTGATTCGTGAAAAGTATTTGATTTATATTTATTTAAATAGTTTATGTTAAGTACTGTCTCCACGCGGATATTTTTTTTCGTTTGCAAATATTAACAAACGCTGATCCCCCGTATAGACGACACTTCACTGTTACGAATTGTTTTTTGATGCTGAGAAATCTGAAAACCGAAAACAAAACTTACTAAAGAAGCGAAAATATCAGTCTTGGAGACAGATATTTACGTTTACTGAAATTAATTCATAATATTTCCGGTTATGATGTTGTCTAGTTGTACTGGGTTGTTCAGGAGCGCAGCCCTCATATTCGGAAAAATTAAATGTCTATACCAAAAACTGTAACAAGATGCCACTAATTCTATGATTCCCTTCACACGGTACTCTCTGTATTTTGGTCATCTCTTAGACACGTCAATGCATCACCATAGCCACCCAGCATGGTCCCAGTTCTTCACCCCACCTCGGGAGCAAGACATCACGTTGGCACCTTTTCTTGCTTCTCTTTAATCCCGAATAGCGTGCGACAGGGTGACACATGGCGTGATGAATTACAAAAATACAGCCACCTAACCTGTTAGGTTGGTGACGGCAGGGCTCTCTTAACATCCCTCTCCACAATCTCACACCATTGGTAACTCCACATCACAAAATCACAACCTTAGCTTTTTGCGTAAACAAATATCAGCCATTCAAAAGTTCCAAGGCTGGAATGAAGACAGATCGCATCAATAATCACAATCCATAAAGTATGAATCAGTGAATCGACTCATGCAGCGTGAAGTCTCAGCTGGGAAGAGTGAGCTATCTCGCGTGGCTTCTGCTCTGTGCAATTTTTTGCACGCTTATTGAGTTACTGCACACAGTGCACCGTGCACCGTCAACCAGATCGTCCTTATCAGATACACAGCACTAGCAACACCCGCTGATGGCTCATGCAATATGACGTGAAATGGTTTAGGACGATTTGATCAGGGTGCCACATTGTATGCACTTCTGTGAAGTCCACTAAGGCACTTTTGCGGTAGCTTGCGCGCTACAGTGACGTAAGCAAAATCGATATAATCGCAGATCAAATGGAATAACTGGCACGCATCCCTGCTGCCGTAGCTATGATGGTGTGTTGGTTGCATGTCAAATATTCAGTAAAGAGGGTAAAGATCATCATTTGACATAGCCATGCAACACAACACCCTATGTCGGAATGCCAGGTCCAAATAGTTTTCAGAAGAATTATCGAATGGATCAGTGAGTACTGAGTGGCCATGCAATATTTTTTTCGGAGTAAAACTAGTGAATGTCTTCTCATAAAGCAATACTCATAAATATAACTATCATCAGCACTGTACCTAACAAATATGATGGCTATATCCCCGACAGGGGGTAAGACTTACACACATCCATCACAGTTGAATGCGTGTCTTTAAGTGCTCCTGAAAATATAAAATGTCATTGTTCCACTCACTTATCGAATTGTTACGACACAATAACGTCGCATCAGCAAGCTTACGAGCATTAGTTTCGTTATTGCTAGCATATCACAATGCGTGACTATAGTTAATGGTTGCGGTGTAGGCGTTAGGAATTTCGCCTCACCTTCCTCGGATTTCGTACTTAAAAACTGCACTATATGTATAATGTATATGCTTCCAGCTATAGACCGCAGTCAAAGAGGCGTATTGGTACGTTCATGTTTATGTGGTAAATATTTATAGTAACTATTCATCCACACGTCTCATCCGAACGTGATCATCTGGTTTATATTCCATTCATACAGAGCTGATACAGAGCTGCCCTTTTATCTGAGTTTGAAGATGCATCAAAGCATAACCTCCAACGGTCAAGCGTTTCAATTAGAGTTACTAACGACGCTTCGCTAGACCAGATTTCGGCTCTGTTGCATCCGAGTCAAAGGGTTCTCATTCCGATGCTAATACTTGTACCGTGCTTGCCACGTAATCTGTACCGCCCAGCGATTCACGGGGACAATGCTACCATAATTATGCACCATTCCGATCACAATGAAGACAACCGCTTGCAGACCACTCGGGCCAGTAGCGGAACCTTTCCGGTTTGTGGTGGTGACCTCTGATGCGCAGACGTTTGGCGAACCAGAATAGCCCAGTCATCATAACCGACTCCTCGGATGTGTGAGCTGTCGAAGCTCATTGAGTTACAAAACGCCCGGAGACAGTCGTCATCGTGTTAATATTGGTGATTGTTGGTATTGGCTGTTGAATGGGCTAATAAGCAGACATGATTTCATAGAAGTGAGGCCGGTGTATCGTAGTAGTGTCAAACTGAAGTCCAAGAGTGCTACCGAATACATGGTACACTATGACGTTGCACGAATGACGCCATTTCAATGTTATAACTGACTGAAATATATACCTACTCCAAGATAGTGCACAATAGAAGCCGTTATAGACAGATATAGTTGTTACTCATCTAAATGTTACCGTGGAAACCAACATAACAGAACAGCACCAAACGATATCCATGAGATGACCTGATGACTCCGCATGACAGGATATAGGTGGAACTCCATCACTGACAGTGAGAGTGTTACCAACGATAGCGACCGTGTCGCCACCGAGAACAGCCGCGTTACCACCGCCAACAGTCGAGTTACCACCAAGAGCGGCTGTGTTACCAGCGATAGAGGCCGTGTTACCAGCGATAGAGGCCGTGTTACCAGCGATAGAAGCCGTGTTACCAACGATATAGGCCGTGTTACCAGCGATAGAAGTCGTGTTACCACCGAGCGCGGTATGTTACCACCGAGAGCGGTTGTGTTACCATCGAGATCAGCCGTGTTACCACCGAGAGCGGCCGGGTTACCAGCGATAGAGGCTGTGTTACCATCGAGAGCGACCGTGCTACCATCGAGAGCGGCCGTGTTACCACCGAGAGCAGCCGTGTTACCATCGAGAGCGGTCTTGTTACCACCGATAGAGGCCGTGTTACCATCGATAGCGGTCGTGTTACCATCGAGAGCGGCCGTGTTACCACCTAGAGCGGTCGTGTTACCACCTATAGCGGTCGTGTAACCATTGGGAGCGGTCGTGTTACCATCGAGAGCGGTCGTGTAACCATTGGGAGCGGTCGTTTTACCATCGAGAGCGGCCGTGTTACCACCGAGAGCGGCCGTGTTACCATCGAGAGCGGCCGTGTTACCACCGAGAGCGGTCGTGTTACCATCGAGAGCGGCAGTGTTACCATCGAGAGCGGTCGTGTTACCATCGAGAGCAGTCGTGTTACCACCGATAGAGGCCGTGCTACCACAAATAGAGGCCGTGTTATCATCGAGAGCGGCCGTGTTACCATCGAGAGCGGTCGTGTTACCATCGAGAGCGTAGAGGCCGTGTTACCATCGAGAGTGGCCGTGTTACCATCGATAGCGGTCGTGTTACCATCGATAGCGGTCGTGTTACCACCGATAGAGGCCGTGTTACCACAAATAGAGGCCGTGTTACCATCGAGAGCGGCCGTGTTACCATCGAGAGCGGTCTTGTTACCATCGAGAGCGGTCTTGTTACCACCGAGAGCGGTCGTGTTACCACCGAGAGCGGCCGTGTAACCATTGGGAGCGGCTGAGGTGTGGGATGAACTGTTGATAGATGACGCCTTCCGGCGGAGGAGCCAGGCAAAAAGCGGCGGGTGGGCGACCGAAAACCCACTTAATGGCGTGCGAAACAGCGGGATCGCCGTATTTTTTATGTTTGTTGGAGTGTCTGAAATATGCATGTCATCTTCTCAGAGTTATTTAGTGAGCCCGGCGGAGAATTGTAAGTGGTGCGCTCGCAGTCGTCACTGACGGATCTTTGTAGGAAATATGCCACGGACATTAGGACACCATCCAGCATTTACAAGGTTTCCGAAATCTGTCACGCAATGGTTTACTAATAATTACACGCATTTGTCACATTATAGAAATAAAACAAATCTAGAATGTTTTTTAGCACTGTTTTGACTTTTGATATACATAATTAAAATAATAAGTGATAACCTAGCTCTCATATAATGCCGAAAGGATGATTTAGTTAAGGAAAAACACAAGTTAAGGAGCTTTCGGCTTGCGCCTTCATCAGCCATGGCATGGCACCAGCTGCTGACGGATGAAGGCGCAAGCCGAAAACTTCTTAAAGGGAAATAATGACCTTTTGATTTTGTTAGCAACAATTTCTTAGGCTACCGTTATGGTTTTAAAATTATTTTATTTAAATTTAAAAATTAAATAAAATTGTTCCCAAATTCAAAGTTGTAAGTTTGGGAAAAATACAAAACAAGTACCTTGTGTACTTCATGAAGGTCATTGACAAATTCGCCCTTCCCTACCATTGTTTACATCGAGTGCGGCATTTTTGGAGGCTCTGTGACATTTCCGATCAAACTGAGCGCTGCTCGGACACACGCTAGTAGCGCTTTCGTTCTCCATGGCAACCAGGCGTCAGCCAATCAAAAGCCAGAAAGGGAATACGTTCTGGCTTTTCATTGGCTCACGCCTGGTTGCCATGGAGAACGAAAGCGATACTAGCGTGCGTTCGAGCGGCGCTCTGATCCGTGAAGCATCCGTGATGCATGACTGACTATCAGTATAAGTCATGAATAACAACAACAAGCAATCTATACCAACTCGAATAAAATAAGGGCGGAATGAATTGAACCCCAGGCAAGCACTCGGCACTGCGCCACAATAGCAAAAGGTGAGGGAAATGCATATTGGATACAATATTATTACGTCACAAGTTTCTGAAGTGTCAAATACTATGAAATACAGTGATAAAATACTGTTAATAATGATTAACAAGAAAATTCAAACTTAAAAACAATAATTTGAATAAGTCTTTAATTAGCTTTCAACTCAAAATTAGATATATTTTGCAATGCTACACAAGAATGGCACCAGTGACGTCATTACAAAGCTTGCTACGGGACTTGGGTATACTAATCAGGAACAACTCGCCACAATGGTTAAGTGCGCCGAGAAGAATGACAATGACTTTGTAAACAAATCGCCGACGCTAAATAGGTCGCCGTCGATGTGCATCGATGAGCTTCCGATTTAATTGCTAGTTTTGTGTTATTGTTTGTTAGTTTTTTGGGGAAAAATTATAATTTTTCATGATAATATAAAGCATAGTGCATATATATACAGCCACAGACAAATTATACAATACTCCTAATGTTGAAAACAAATTAATTGATTTTCAAAAATGGAGGGTCGCAACCACTAACTATGCCGCCGTTGATGTGCATCGATGAGCTTCCGATTTTATTGCCACTTTTTTCCAATCGCTGTTAGTTTTAGAAGATCGCCGGGCATATAATCACAACAAGCAGAACGCACAATATATTTTCCACTCCATTGCGTAAAAAAACAGTACGGGAAAAGCCCGCAGTTTGATGAGGACCAAGAGTACTTGCAAGTACCGGTCGTTTAAAGTGTGGAACGCTTATCAACTTTAACTTGAAATATCTTTCGGTAGGAAAGTTTTCATGCAAAATGTGATGAATTTACAATATATTTTGGTCTCGTCTGGCGATTTCAAGTGCTAACTCCATTTTTGTGGAAAAAGGTCATTATTTCCCTTTAACTTGTGTTTTTGTTTAACTAAATAATCCTTTTGGCATTATGAGAGCTAGGTTGTCACTTATTATTATTCAAGCAAACCTAGTTCGTTCAGGAAAAAAAGACATCTTGGCGACTGCGTTCGGAAAGCTAGACTCAATCGTTGATTGATGAATTATTAATCGATAGTTTCGTGCATTTAATATTATTGCTACTAAATAGTTAATGGAAGGAAATCGTTAAAGGATAATGCGGCATGATTTTTAAAAATAATTAGTACGCATGAATAGCTTTGCGTTAATAAGAACACATTCGCACATAAAGTACACCGAAGTCACTTGCAATTTGGCCATAGTGCGATGCTGCTGCAATATTTGTCAACGACCGTAAACATTTCGGCACTAATAAATCTGGCTCATTTCAAGCCATTCCTACTATGTTTTCAGCTTGTGCTTGTTTCTGGCATTCTAGTCACGCCACTGAACTTGAGAGAATCACTTATTATCTCAGGTCAGCTTCCGACCATGCCAGCCTCTGACAGAGTGTCAACCTCACCGGCTGACAGTCTCTGGCACAGAACACCTGGACAGAGACAGCTCCAAGGGGATAGAATCAGAGCCTATGTGTATCTGAAATGTCACCCTAAGAAGGATGCAATGTCACCCCTTGAAGGATGACACTTCTTTCAAATTATTTGTATTCATTTGTATGATTCGCGTTGCACTGTTAGGCGTCCAATTACCATCCGAAACGACTGAAGGTATGCAGTGTCCCCAGAAGCCATTCAAGAGTGGGTGAGTGGAGTGGAGTGGAGTGGAGTAGGAGGTTCATAGGTACTCCGAGAAGGGTGAATTCTCAGCCATTCACTGCCTGTCAACTCTACTTCCAACGAATAACTGAGCTCTCCAGAATTATCAGGGTCGATAATACTGCTAAGTAAACCAGTCGTCACTATCTAGCTAGAAAAATACAAACTTCAATTTCCCCTAGCGCTTGCCTGTCAGGATTATCGCCATGCGAATTCTGATAGCAATTTTTATGTAGCCTTCCGGGTCGTCGGGGAGTGGGCACTTCCATCGCCAGCCTCCATCGCCAGCCTTCATCTGCAGATGGGAAGCTGGCGAAGCTCATCTGATCCGCCAGAAGCCGCACCCTCGCCCGCCGCCGCCCACCACCGCCGCCTCCGCCCACCGCCGCCACCGCCGTGCCTCCGCCACCGCCCCCGCCTCCGCCCCCGCCTCCGCCCGCCGCCACCGCCCGTCTGGCTGGCCGGGTCGGGTCGCCCCAGCCGCAGCAGTCGCCGCCGGTGAGCGGCAGTTGACGGGCCACGGACTGGCCGGCACCGACACACTGTGCGCATCCGACTCACGGTTCACACCAGCCCCGCAGGTGGGTCTCCCAGGTGGCTAGCAGCCGCCGGCGACGCTCGTTCGGAAGGGATGTGGCTTTGTTTAAATGGTATGCAAATTGGTGTGGTTTGTCAGGTAGAGTAAGAATGTTAATTGAGATAAATGTGTATGATAATCAAACGATATTTTACTAGAAACAAAGCATGGAACTACCCAATTTTGGTATTTTTATGAGAAGTAGCTTGAAAACATCTTTATACTTAAGTAACATAAAACATGTACATTTCTGGAAAGTAAATAAAAACGCTAGATATACATAGATCCATGTATCCAGTCATAAATTGTTGTTATTTTATTTAAACATAACTTTCGATAAATAGCGTTGAAATATGACCTTGAAACAATATTGAATCGGAAAATGGACACGGCAATAAGAATGACAGGGCTGATCAAACTGGTATTATTTTACGACAAACCATGGCATGCGACGAGTTTCCAAATCAGGCATCATGATGCAAAGGATTGGCATGGGGAGTTTCAGAAAGATACTACTGATTAGGCTTGCTTCGGCTACCATGTTGTGGAAATCCGATCGATCACCCTACACATTCGGTAGAAAAGTAGCAAACCCTCTGGAAATAAACGCGGTAACCGAAATGGCCATTAGTCTGCTTCGTATGCAGGAATGTCGATAACAACATCATACTTTGTCAATTGGTTTCTTAAAAGTTAACACACTGTAATTCCTGATTATAAATTTGATTTTTGCTCAAGTTTGTCGTGACTACTTGCGTAAGTAATACATAGGATTATGCTGCTTATAGGCATATTCTAACACAATATTATCAGTAAAACGCCTTTTTGGGCGATGACCGAGAGGGCGCGCACTGGTAAGGCTAAAATAGGTTTGAAATATGAAACGGTACTGGAGCACACGTGGTAGTAACACATAGTCCTTTTAGTCCTTTTAGTCCCCCATAATAATTGCCAGGCCTCCATGCGCTGCATGCTTCAGTGTATACAAAACGAATGCTTAGATAAATCAAACCATTTTTGATCAAGAATGATTTTTAGAATGATTTAAAGAATGATTAAGAATTATTTGTGTTCATTTGAGAATTATTTAATAATTATTTTTGTTCATTTCGACGTCTGCGAGTGGCACGCGCTGTAGTACCACCCCTATCAGAACGCACTATAACACAATCAAAGTTGATTTGATGGATCTATCTAATGGTGAAAACCCGATCTCAATCGGAGCAGTGGTTGTAAAGTTATTAGCTTCCGAAAAGCGTCTGTATGGCCGGTTCGGGCCGGTTCGGGCCGGTTCGGGCCGGGTCAAATGTAAATTTGTCTAGTAAGTTGACGAGAAACTTCACGGGCGCTTCGCGCCCGTTCGGTAATAAAATATTATATGTTTTTAATTTTTGTTAAACTAACTATCCCAAGCAAACGTTTCTATTAACCAGTAAAACGCCTTTTTGGGCGATGACCGAGCGAGTGTGCTCTGGTAAAGCTAAAACAGGTTTGAAATATGACACGGTAAGGGAGCACACGTGGTAGTAACACAGTCATTTTAGTCCTTTAGAAAAATTGCCAGGCCTCAATGCATGTCAACATAAAAATTAAGTTGCATTAAATTGTTCATGATCTCCTTTCTCAAATCCGCTCAAAGGGATTTGCCACGTCGTGAGTGCTGTCGAAAACGTCGTGAGTGCTGCATGCTTCAGCGTATCAATTAATGCTTAGAATAATACAGCCATTTTTTTATCAAGAATCATTTTTTGCAAGGTTTTTTGTTCATTTCGACGTTTGCGTGTGCCAACTGCCAAGCGTTGTGGTACCACCTCTATCAGAACGCACCATACCAAAAACAAAATTGAAGTGATGGACCTATCCAATGGTGAAAACCCAATCTCAATCGGAGCAGTGGTTGCAAATTTATTAGCTTCTGAAAAGCGTCTGTATGGCCGGGTCGGGCCGGGTCAAATGTAAATTGTCTAGTAAGTTAACGAGAAACCTCACCGGCGCTTCGCGCCCGCTCGGTAATAATTTATGTATTTAGCCCAAAAATGCGAAGGAAGTTTCACATTAATTGTATTGTGTAACGCACGCCAAGAGAAGATTTCGCTACATCGCGTAGTCACTTGTAAATTGATACATACCTATTGAGTGTTGTTCTAAATAATGTTAGCGAAAATGCAATCACTGTTCATTATTTAGCATTGCCCCAGAATTACTTACCTTCTATACCAGTTTGCCGTAATGCTTAAAAACTTCATCAAAACATCTTTCTTCGCTGAATGACTCGAATCCAGTCGTGAATCACCTGGTATTTTACGATGAAATGGACTGTCAATTTTATAACATCAGTTCAACGTTATTGATACTAAGAATACGACACAATTAATGGCTTGCGTGACGAGATAAGTGACACCATTTGACCAAACTGGTCTGGCAAATGAGTGTCAAACAACGACCCAAGAAAATAACACCAGGAAAATCTATATCTGAATCTCCACTAGATAATGGCCTGTCTTTGGCCCGCCTGTATCAGCTTTCACCGTGCACTAAGGTCGCATTACATCGCGGCCCACCCAGCTTCCAACTGAATAAAGACTGCCAGTTGTGCTGCCAAATCGCTGCCAAATCTCTACCAGCCGCCCTGATGAAAACAGATTACCTCCTCAAGTCGTAAATCTAGCGCCGGATCACAGCGATCGACATCAAGCGGGGACGCTCATATCATCAAGGTAGCCACTAAGAACCGCCTGCCGATTCTGCCTGGGCCTGCTTCTGGCAGGAGGTACCCTATACCATCCGTCGTTAACTCGATGACGTCTGCGGCTAGGAGCTGCTTGACGCCGTTAAACCACAGCTGATTGACTGAAGGTCTTCAGACAGCAGCTGATCCGGGTTACAGCGGCTTCCGTTGTTTTTTGTTGGGGCCTAAGTGCCGGCCACAGAAGGTCGCGTTACAGGCAAAAAGGTTAGGCCGAGTTGAACGGGGGAAGTTGAACGGTTTCGTCGTGAGTATAGAGGCATGTAACCGTTGTAGTAGGCGGAGTCAACCAGTGGCGGAGGCGGAGTCAACCAGTGGCGGAGGCGGAGTCAACCAGTGGTTTCAAGTTGGGGGGGGGGGGGCATTTTTTTTCTCCGTTTCGTCAGCGAAAAGTTGTTGACCGGGGCTGGGGGGTGGGGGGGGGGGGGTGGCGTCGGGTCGTCAGCGTAGAGTCGTTGAGCGGGGGGGGGCGTCGGATCGTCAGCGCGAGAAGAAGACAAAATGCTGAGTCGGGGGGGGGGGGGGGGAGCGTCGGGTCGTCAGCGCAAAAAGTCGTTGAGTGGGGGTGGAGGGGGGGGGGGAGGGTGGTGTCTGTGACGTCGGGTCGTCAGCACGAAAGAGTCGTTGAGCGGGGAGGAAGTAAAACTCAAATCTCGCCTTTCCGGAACAAAAATCACAACCTCCCGGAACGGTTGGGGGGGGGGGACATGCATTTGCCTACCGATTTTTCGTATTTTTTGTTGTTGTGTGGGTGGGGGGGGGGGGGGCAATTGGAGCATTCCAAAACAGATCGACCAAAACAATCTCTAAATAACACACATACATCTCATATTTAGATAAAACTACGTGTCTGGGGTTATCTGGGCATGAATTAATCACATCTGTATTAATTCATGTATTCTTATGAATTCATACATTATGTTGAATATATGTAGTATAATCACAATTTACTACACCTATGATATGTAGTGCAATGCAAAGTACAATGCACTGTATTATTATGGTGTTGTAAAGTTGCAGGAGTTTTATTCTTAGTATTGACTAAGAAAGTAATTCTTAGATGATTGTTTAATAATAGACTTTGAATCAGGAATCATTCGCATTAATGGAAATATTGGTCCCATTACTTTGTTCCATAGCCCATGAAACAGTGTGAGTTTTGTATACTTTACAAGTTAATATTTCCTCAAGATCGGCATGAATATATGTTGTATAATCACAATTTACTACACCTATGATATGAAGTGCAATGCAAATTCTTAGGTTCGGCTGGTTCGGCTAGTTCAACTAGGGTGAGCTATAGCAACAATCTGGTTTATTACATGAGGCAAATCAAATTTGAGTTTCCTGTGCATCAATAATAGCATTTGTTGGTTTCAAATGTTTCTCACAAGAAGTAGCTTTAGTTCTTTGAAAATTGGAGCAGAATGTGCAAGTCTAGATTGCCCATCTACTATTCTAACAAAACGTTTCTGTAATTTCTCTATTTTAAGTATATGAAGAGAGTATGTGTTGCTATACAGAAAACAGCAATAATTCACGTGAAACAAAAAGAGGGAGTTGTAAAGCAACAACAGATGATCAGAATTGAGAAAATATTCTACTCTGCTGATTATTCCTGCATTTCTTTACAGAACTGTGTAAAGCTTAGCAATGTGTGTATTCCATTTCAATTCATCATCAATAAATACGCCAAGGTATTTAACAGTTTTTACACGTTTAAATGTCACCACCATCCGATTGAAGTGATACTGCAACTTGTATATTTTTGTTAGTGTAAATCTGATATGTCCTATCAGTATTTAGAATAAGCTGGTTTGCTCGAAACCATTCTGCTATTTTTGGCATAAGAATGTCCAAAGTATGTTGCAATTCATGTTCGTTTCTACCTTAAGATCAATTAAGATGTCATCAGCATATAAATACGAGGTCATTTGATCACATATATGCGGAAAATCGTTTATATGTAATATAAATAGAAGCGGTCCTAAGATTGATCCCTGAGGGACTCCGATTCCATTTGGAAGAAAATTTGATCTAGATTTATCTATTTGGACACATTGTGGGCGGGTCAGTTAGATATGACTTTATCATGTTGTATGGGTCATGTGTTATTCCATTGCTCCATATTTTACTTAGTAGAATATCTATGTTGACTGTATCAAACGCTTTGCGTAAGTCTAGATATATTCCACATACAATACTACTTGATTCAAGTGCACTAGTTATTTTCTCTTGGAGAAGGAGTATAGGCATATAAGTGGTCATGCTTTTAAAAAAAAAAACTGGTTTGCGCTAAGGATATTATTTAAAGCCAAATGGTCATTCAAACGGGTGTAAATTAGTTTTTCTAGAAGCTTAGAAATGACAGGAAGCAGGCTAATCGGTCTGTAATGATTGAATTGTTGCTTATCACCTACTTTATAAATCGGCTTCACAACAGCCTTCTGTAACAAATTTGGAAATGTGTTCTGTTTTTTAAAAACAATCATAAAATGAACAACCTCACCTATAATTGCCATGAACGTCGCTTTAAATATTCGTGTATTTATTTTATCATGACCATCATCTACTATCCGCATATCGTTCGCAATTTTCTTGACCTTTTCTTCATCTGTATCTGTAAAGGTATCAAGGGTGTTTCCTGCAAAGTTAGGAATGCAATTTAGAGGGTTACTATTTGCATGCCCTGTGCTATTTGTAATTATTTACCGATACTTGTAAAGAAGGCATTGCAACTTTCAGCGATTTCTTCGGCACCTCTAACTAAACCGTTATTCGTTTTGAATGCGTCTGGCATTTTTTCACTTTGGGGCGAGCCTTTAGAAAGTTCATTAAGAATTTGACATGTTTTGTTTGGGGTTGGCATTTTTAAGTTCATTGTGTATATACAATCTTTTGAATTCCCTAATAATTCTGACAAGAACATTACGGTACCGAATGAATGAACCTTCCCGAAAAAACGTCAATTAAACCTTGGAATACCCCTGGGATACTTGCATCAATTAATATGAAAATGAATTATTTATTTTGAAGAGAAAAAAAACTGCGCGACTCGTGTTAACAAATTTAAAAAAATTCACCATATGAATATATTGTTTATGACGATTCTGATGATATATAGGCTTATATGACTCGCATAATTTAGATGGGAGATATTGCACTCTGAAAATTAGAGTTTTGCATGACATAACAAAGTTGGCCAAGGTTGTAAGGTAACACGAAAATCGTTTGACGGACGGAGCTGGAAATTTCATAATGTGAATGTACGGTCCAGAAAACGCCGAAACGTAGTTTGGTCGACATCTGAGATGTATGGTGCTATGGCTTGGTCAATCTGTCATGGCCCTGCTTTGCCCCAATTGCCTGTTTTGCCCTAACATAGATTCGCCACTGACCAGTTCAAGTTTAGGGATTGCTAGCTCCGGAGTCCGGACGCTCAGCAGGCAATTGCCCATTTTGCTCAACCATAGATCCGCCACTGGAGCCAACGTAACAGCGAGCGAAGCATGTTTGCGTGCCCGTGTGCGTGTGCCTTTGCGTGCGCGCGTGTTTGTTATCTATTGAGTCGACGACCCAGAAAGGGAAATGAGGTGAATACACATACAAATAGAACCTGTAAGTGCATATTCCGCTAAAAGTTGATGCCCATTCCCTGAAATAATCTTCATCTTGTCGGAGTATTTTAGCGCTGACGAGTTTCCAATTCCAGCGACAGGCTAAGCATAGCTTCGGATCTGCCTGTCCACACCTGTTTGGAACCACAACGTGTGAATCATTTGGCACAGGTGAACTGAAGGCAAAGGTCAGATGCTGTCAGTGTTGTTTCTGGGAAGCCCTGGCCTCTCTCCAGCCTGGAGACACTGCCTCTGCTCCAGAACCCAGTGCTGTCCAGCTTACTGACTTCTGATAGAAACTAGACTTGTCTGCATCACTTTGACCGAGAACCCCAATTGAACGCCTCAACAGAACGACGTGAAAGACAAGAGCAGCAACAACAAACTTTGGCCGTTAATCTCGTCACTATTCTATGTGGCGAATGCCGCTGTGAAGAAGAAGAGAAGAAGCCCACAGACAACCTTGGTCTTGATCACAATTACCAATTGTAACATCGTGCAAAAAACGACGAAAACATTCCAGACTGTTCCAATAGCATTACCCTGCAATTCCGGCGATGATTATTACCAAAGGAACGCGGTCAACAGCCAACACGACCGCAGAGGAGCACTTAACTGAAGGAGACACACCACCCAGGAGCACTTAACTGAAGGAGACAAACCACCCAGGAACACTTAACTGAAGACGACACACCACCCAGGGGCGCTTAACTGAAGGAAACAAACCACCCAGGAACACTTAACTGAAGGAGACACACCACCCAGGAGCACTTAACTGAAGGAGACAAACCACCCAGGAACACTTAACTGAAGACGACACACCACCCAGGGGCGCTTAACTGAAGGAAACAAACCACCCAGGAACACTTAACTGAAGGAGACACACCACCCAGGAGCACTTAACTGAAGGAGACACACCACCCAGGAGCACTTAACTGAAGGAGACACACGACCCAGGAGCACTTAACTGAAGGAGACACACCACCCAGGAGCACTTAACTGAAGGAGACAAACCACCCAGGAGCACTTAACTGAAGGAGACACACCACCCAGGAGCGCTTAACTGAAGGAGACAAACCACCCAGGAACACTTAACTGAAGGAGACACACCACCCAGGAGCACTTAACTGAAGGAGACACACCACCCAGGAGCACTTAACTGAAGGAGACACACCACCCAGGTGCACTTAACTGAAGGAGACACACCACCCAGGAGCACTTAACTGAAGGAGACAAACCACCCAGGAACACTTAACTGAAGGAGACACACCACCCAGGAGCACTTAACTGAAGGAGATACACCACCCAGGAGCACTTAACTGAAGGAGACAAACCACCCAGGAACACTTAACTGAAGGAGACACACCACCCAGGAGCACTTAACTGAAGGAGACACACCACCCAGGAGCACTTAACTGAAGGATACAAACCACCCAGGAGCACTTAACTGAAGGAGACACACCACCCAGGAGCACTTAACTGAAGGAGACACACCACCCAGGAGCAATTAACTGAAGGAGACACACCACCCAGGAGCACTTAACTGAAAGAGACACACCACCCAGGAGCGCTTAACTGAAGGAGACAAACCACCCAGGAACACTTAACTGCAGGAGACACACCACCCAGGAGCGCTTAACTGAAGGAGACAAACCACCCAGGAGCACTTAACTGAAGGAGACACACCACCCAGGAGCGCTTAACTGAAGGAGACAAACCACCCAGGATCACTTAACTGAAGGAGACACACCACCCAGGAGCGCTTAACTGAAGGAAACAAACCACCCAGGAGCACTTAACTGAAGGAGACACACGACTCAGGAGCACTTAACTGAAGGAGACACACCACCCAGGAGCGCTTAACTGAAGGAGACAAACCACCCAGGAGCACTTAACTGAAGGAGACACACCACCCAGGAGCGCTTAACTGAAGGAGACAAACCACCCAAATCGCTAACAGACCGCATGACGCACGTTTGTGGCTTGCTCGCGGTCGAGCTGCACACATGTCAGCAGTTTGTACGTGACCTATCTACGCAGACCACAAGCCAAAACGCTGACTGTAGAGCTTTCTGCGCATGATATGGCTATTATGTCCGGCCGTATTCATGGCAACAGCAGAGCAGGAGCGAGGACGTGGCTGAAGGCTACTCTGAAGTGCAGGTCCCCGGCTCAAGGGCCTGCTAGTGACCGGTCAGGGAACAGTGGGGGAGCGTTCAGACGGTTGGTCAGAGTTCGGCCAGGGTTCGGTCAGGGTCTCGCTCGAAATCCTCCTTCCCGGGTCTCTCTCGGGGTTTGCTTGCGGGCCAGGGTCAGGTCGCAGGCCAGTGGTTACGCGCGGCAGCTCAGGAGTTCGAGCGTCTGGCAAATTTGGACCGTTGCCAACTGTCTGGCCATCCGGTTTTACTTGCGGTTCGGCTCAGCGAGACGAAGTTGTGGTGGGATGACTTCCGCCCAGTGCTGAGTGCAGGATTAGGACCCGGTCATTGGCGCGCAGATTGACGGCATCAGTGACGTCACTGACAGAACTGGTGACGTCACTGGGTTGGAGAAGTGGATAATAGCAGTAGCTGTTAATCCTTGACGGCTGTTTTTTTGTTGGAGATTTGGCTTCTTATGAAGCTTAGTCCTGAGTTCAGGGTTCGTTGGATGCTATTGGCAAATATATCCCTACATGAATAGTGACTCAAGTAACAAGCCGACACCAGGTTATTGCAATACTGACCTTACTTTGTTGCTTTGCCACCTGTTATCATAAGCAGATGCACGCATACAGTTAATACAGACAGAAAGGTAAGTTAGTCGCTGCTTGCTTAAGCCTCTGTTTTGGACATTTGTGAACACCTGATATGTTTTCGGTATATTTTGTCCAACTGTTCAGCGCATATGAGAGCTCCACACTATGTGTACCCTCTACTCACGTATAAATATTTTATCAGGTCCTTTATTCTGAATCCAGGATGACATGAATTTACATGAGCCACCTTCACAAAACACATCTGTGAGGTTAATATCAACTTCCCATGTTCAGATTATGATGCTCAGCAGCACGCCCACGACCAAACTATTCATCTGTTTCGCCCTGACTCCCACTCTATGATAAGTCGTCCATCACCACTCCTTTATCCCCACTCTGGAGAGAGTGATTAGAAACCGCGCTCAGTCATCATATAATACATGCATGAGCCGATGTGGGTTGTGAGGTGTGACGTCACTTCACATCGATCGTGTTCGGAAATCAGCTGTCATGTTTCAATTTTCCGCCGCTTCAAACAGCTCGTCTGTGATCGCCGAGCCGTGCTCCTGCCCCTCAGACGTCGTGACGCTTCCTGTTGAACATGATGCCTCGAAGTCCTTGAAGCACCTGCCGTGCCAGCCAATCTCCGACAACCAGTCGGCTGGGAGCTTTTCGCAGACATTTTGAGAGTGTTGCGGCGGATTTAAAGTCGCATCAATACTATTCCGTCGTACTTTGGTCGAAGTTCACGACGCACTTGACCACAATATGTTAGTGCATGTATTGATCAGTAAGTCATCATATTTTGATTGATCGCCATACAGTTGGCCGTTGAAAATTATTGAAATCCATGGCTCTGGAAACATGCAATTGTAAAGGAAAAAAATAAAGACGGAAAAATATATGCAAACGTACTGATATGTTTGGGTATTTGTGATAGCTTCTTTTATCTTTTCATACGATGATATTTGTATTTAGTGTGAATGATTGGTTTGCGTTTTCCTGATGAATGTTTAATGTGTTTTACACTAGCCGTTTTCACGAAGGATTATTGCGCTGAAAAGTTTCTGAGAAGTTTTGGTATAAAAGTCTTAGTATATTATACATTCCAATAAATAAATTGCTGATTTAAGCGATATTATCACTATTCAATAGTTATGGAAACATGTATTGAGCTCATAACAAGTTTATGATACAAAATTGGCCATTTTTAAAGAACATATGAGTCTAGAGTCCATTCGTTCAGTTTAGCATACCGTCATACTAATTACTAAATCTGGCAGCGTCATGGATCACAGGTCTGTCTGCGCATGCGCAGTGATGTGCAAGCATAGATTCGCCGCCGCTTCCGACTCGCGTGCCGCACGCACATAGAAAAAGCCAAGCCGCACAGGCCGGCCGCCGGATTTGGCTGGATTGGGCGAGTCCATTGCATCCAACGCTCCAGCTCCTCACACGCCACAGAATGTTCTGAATTGTTCTGAAGTTTTGACAATTGACAAGCTTCAGTCGGTGGAGATCACAATTGACCTATCAATAATTATTTCCTTTTTTTCCTAATTACCACCAAATCGCAATTTTGTCAACATATTATATTCTTACCAACATATTACAAAATTCTGATGGACATTTCAAGCCAAAAATCGCATGTAAAAGTTGTGTAGTTAAAAAATGGATCGTCGAACTAAGACTTATATACCAACACTTGTTAACACTTTGCAGAAACTTCAGCAGCTTTCGGCGCAATAATCCTTCGTGAAAACGGCTACTCGCTTAATTTCGAATTTTAGTGTTGAAAGGCTCATATGACAAGGCAATGTTTCGAAGACAAATAAAACAAACATACACTGCACTCGTCATTTCACACGGCATTGTGCGCGGCGCACTTTGAATGATAAAACACGCACTTCCAGTTTTAAGCAACCTTTGAAGTGAACAAACGCTTCACAGTCACAGTTTTCTGCACCACACTAGTCAAACACGCAACTTAATGGCACAACCTTGTATGTTATCCTAGATACTGCACAGCATATGTCCTCTCTCCCACGGCATGCCTGCTACACGGCGCCACTGAGGCGCAGGATGGTGCAACTTGTTTGTTGTCCTACAGTTAGTGAGCCAGTATCTCAACCAGTCTCAGAGATCAGGTTCGAAATCAGACCATTGACAGATTGTGAGAAATCAATCGAACAGAGTTTGTTGTTTCAGCGAGCAGGGCTTTGTCAGTAGCCGTCAAGAGGTAACCAGACTGGGCGGACTTAGATGACTGAGCGGGCTTAGACCAGACTGGGCGGGCTTAGATGTTTTTTGCTAGACTTTGGCAACATTTATAATTGTTGAAGGATTCTGACGAATGTAGTTCTTGGTTTAAACTTGACTTCCTGTTGAACAATTTTGTATTTCGTATTGGTGGGGGAAATTGGTGAGATAACTTTTGTAATTTTGCAGGAGCTGTTTCATCAGAATGGTGTCTGGCCAGTTAAGCATAAACAAGTCATAATTAAGGGGCATCAGGCCCTGGACAGATCGGGCGCATAAACTTGCATTTATTGCTGTCCTCGGCTGCAACTCACCCATGTTTAAATGTCTGGCACGGCTGAGTCGTTTTGCATTAGCATAGTAAATGCACGCTCCAGCTACCGACAGCATGGTGCATGCTTGCAGGCCGCTTGCATACCTAGGTTGTCGCTGAAGAACGCGTCAACCATAGGTACGACTCGTCTCAGTAATACAGGGGAGCTAGTTTTACAGAAAGTACACAATCAATCAATTAATAAAAATAGATTATCAAACAAAATGATGAGGGAAAAGTATATTGAACGTCGATAACTTGCGAGGAAAAAATGCATAATTTTGACAACTATACTATTGACGATTTCTAGGATATATTGGAAATGAGATTAAACTTACAAAACAAGTGTTCACAAAATAAAAATAAAATGTGTTTACGCTGTGTTTCCATGATATTGTAGTCAAATTTCATAACATGTAATTTGAATAACGTCATTTGATGCAACCAAATTAACAATAATTCACAATTATGCCTATGCCTGTCTTAACATCTTAACAT